>JASDQU010013653.1:153007-168412 GCA_032191745.1 Picea mariana
AACCCTTAGTGATATTGGCATAATTCATGATAAATCGACGCAAAAAGTTATCTTTCCCCTGTAAACCTTGAAGCTGTCTAATTGTGCGTGGGGGAGGCAACTGAAGAATGGCCTCAACCTTAAGTGTATCTACCATGATCCCTGTCTCGGAGACTAAGAATCCTAAGAGACGGCCAGATCTAACGCAAAAGATGCATTTATGAGGGTTGAGTCAGATTCTATAATAGCGGCATCTTTCAAAAACTAGTCGAAGGTGCGTAGCATGATCCATTCTCTTGCGAGAGTGAGCAGAAAGATCATCGAGGTAAGCTTCTACTATGTGTTTGAGATCATGAAAAGCGAAAGTCATGGCTGGTTGGAAGGTTGCTCCGATGTTTTTCAGGCCGAAAAGCATTTTTCAGTATGCAAACGTGCCCCAAGGACATATGAATGTCGTCTTATGTTGGTCTTTGGGTTTGATCTAGATTTGGTTATAGCCTGGAAATCCGTCCATAAAAGAAAATATTTCGCTTCCTGCACACTCATCGAGAATATGATCAATAATAGGCATGGGGAAGTTATATTTAGGACAGGCCTTGTTTTGGTTGGGAAAGTCCATACACACACGGATGGTTCCTTTCTTTTTATTCATGGGAATGGGGTTGGATACCCATTCGGTCAAGGGAACCGAGTAGATAAAGTCGACATTAAGTAGCTTCTCTACCTTTGCCTTAATAGTGGGGGCCTTCCTAGGATTAACAACTCTAAGATGTTTTTGAACGGGTTTAGCATCTGGGTAAGTCCTAATCTCATGTTCGACAATATGGGGGTCAATCCCTGGCATCTCTTCATATGACCAAGCGAATACATCTCGAAATTCTTTGAAGAGGTTGGTGTAGATCAAAGTCTCTTCTGGTGAACAATCTGCACCTATATTTACGTTTTCAATCTTGCCAGGGGTATGAGAGATATCGATCTGGATGGTGGGAGAAATACTCACCATATTCCCTTCGACATAAATTCCATGTGCATCAAGTGGAACTATGGCATGACCGACTATCTCACTTAGGCTAGATCTAAAATAATCTTGCTCAATTTTTTCAAGACTTGGGAGAAAATAAGATCGATGATGCATATCATCCCAAGGTCTCTTGGAAACATTCATGGCTTCAAGGATGGCTTCGTCTGAAGGCAAAGTCTCATCTAAGAAATCATGTGAACAAGATAAAAAAGTGGCCCACACGAGCCTAAGAACTGGATCCTCCTCGACCGTCTGCGAGGGAACAGGATCGGGATCGRCAGWAGAGTMWWGSATAKCWWGMTATSCTWRWCTCTWCTGYCGATCCCGATCCTGTTCCCTCGCAGACGGTCGAGGAGGATCCAGTTCTTAGGCTCGTGTGGGCCACTTTTTTATCTTGTTCACATGATTTCTTAGATGAGACTTTGCCTTCAGACGAAGCCATCCTTGAAGCCATGAATGTTTCCAAGAGACCTTGGGATGATATGCATCATCGATCTTATTTTCTCCCAAGGTCTCTTGGAAACATTCATGGCTTCAAGGATGGCTTTGTCTGAAGGCAAAGTCTCATCCAATAAATCATGTGAACAAGATAACGAAGTGGCCCACATGGGCCTGGGAACTGGATATTCCTCGACTGTCTGTGAGGGAACTGGATCGAGGTCGGAAGAAGATTCAAGGATAGCTTGATAGGTGATCTCTGCTACCGATAGTGGCATAGCCATGCCAACATGTGACTGACCTTCAATTGATAAATTCAAATAAGGTAGGGTCCAAGGGTCACTGAAATAAGAAGTGCGGAAAGGGATGGACCTCTCTACTGAAGCGGGCGTACTGGACATGGTGTAAATGTGGTGAATCGACGTCAAGAAGTTAAAAGTACCTGTGAGTGAAGAATACATTTCGACACTGATATTCTCAGTTGTCAGCTAAGAATTATCAACCACAAGGATTGACGGTCCAACATATGTGTTCGGACTAGAGTATGCAAAGGATAACTGATCGATCATCACAATCTCCCCTTGATGAGGAAAACAAAGCGTGCGGAAAACGGACGATACGATGGCGACCATAGCATAAGTCCAATTGTGACCTAGTAACAGGTTGTAATTGAGAGGTGCATCAATTACCTCTACTTCCACTTCTACCGTCTTCCCACCTAACTGGACCGGAAAGGCGGGGAGAATACCATGAGGGCGGAAGGAATGACTGTCGAATTCGTTCAACATGGTCAATGACTTTGAAAGGGTTGGAGAAATGATAGCTTTCCAACAGGCTAAGGACATCATGCAAGTGGAAGAACCCTCATCAACGACTGCTTGTTTGATGGTATATTTATAATACTCCATGTGGATTTGGAAAGCCACGTGGTAAGGTAAGCGAGGCTTCACGTCCATGACATCAAACTTGATGATCTTTGAGCCACTAGGTTCTAGAGCTCCTAAGGCAGAGAGTAAGGCATTCCTCTATGATGGACACGTCTGGAGTATGTCCAAAGTAGACATCGTGCAAGGTGTTTGGCCCAGATCCTCAATGATAGAGTAGTTCTGGGTGGCTTTAGCATTAGGGTTATGCGTAGAGCGCTTGAATAATCCTTTCGGAATACGAGGTGGTGGCTCTAGTTTCTCGATCTGTAAATTCATCTCCAGGGGTGGAGGGGGAGCTTCTAGGTTGGTACTAAATTTTGAAGAGCCATAATCTCGAGAGTGAGTGGCTATATCGATTATTGCGCTGACCATATTGATGCAAACACAGTCATCATCTTGCGATGATGGGTTTTGACTCCCACTAGACGCATTTTCGGTGTTCAAATAACTCAAGGCTAAGTGTTGGTTGTGAGGAAAAGGATTCTCTAGCACAGCAGGAAGAAGATTTAAAAGCCTTGCAGCCTCCGCAATTTTGGGGCATAAGTGTGTAAGGTGATCATCTGTACAAATTTTACAAGGAAACTTAACCTTACACTTTTCTTTCATGCCTTCTCCAGCATTATCGTTCTATTTTCCATTAATATTCTTGTCCTTGGGTTTATTCTTCCCACCTCTACAATTGTTTCATCCTTTTCGTTTATTCCCATCTGGTTGTTGGTCACCATTTTGGTTTTTCGACGACTTCACAGAATGTACATCCGCTGATTGGGTGGGTTTGGAGGATCCAGAGGAAGCTGGTCCTCTGGCAGACTAAGTTGTCGAGTCTACGGACTTTACATTGGTGGACCCCACAATGTCATCGACATGGGGCCCAGGACCCTGTCTAGGATCATGAGTTGACTGTGGTGCGTTGGGAAGAAGGTGGTATAACATCCCCGACTGGGCATAGATCAAATTGAAATGCTGGGCTCTAAAAATAGCCTCTTCCTCGCTAAAGACCTCGGAAGTAGCAATGTCCTTTGAAACAGGAGCGTACAAAGATTTTAAAAACCATTCTAAGAGAAAGGTCGGGGGTATGGGAGTCTTAACTAACCGTCTTCGCCTATGCCATTCCTGGATATGGTCTGAAATATGAGTACCAGAACCCTGGTGTAAAGTTGACAAAAGTTCAAGGCCAACATTGTAACGAACGGGTAGTTGAAAATGGTTAAGGAAGGAAAGCACTAACTATTGAAAAGATCCATATGTTCCCCTAGGTAGCTCAATGTACCATTGTGACACAATCCTGATAAGAGTCTGCTGAAACAATCGTTATCTAATAGAATCATGATTCAAATAATTCGATGAGAACTAGAGGTGAAAAGTAGTGACGTGGTCACCAGGGTCCTCGCCATTCTTACCTTCAAACTTTGGAATGTCTAACAGAAGCTTGGTGGGGATAGGGGGGCATGTGGGATCATGACTCACTGGGTCGTTCAATAGTTTAGACAAATCTGGCAAATTAAGCGTGACTAGAAAGGGAATACGGGGCTGCGACACCAGACCCCATCCTCCTGCAAAAGATTGAGTATTAGGATTTGTGTTCCATCTAGGGTTCTGGTAAGGACCAGAACCTTGTCCAAAATTAAAATACCCTCCTCCGGGTGGATTCACGAAAGATGGATTGGGCATCATTCCAACAGGAATGTTCTAATAAGGGTTATGAAAATTGCCCCCAGTTGGATTAGCTCCAAACTGAGGGTTGTTAAAACTGCCCCCAAATGGATTAGATCCAGGTTGGGGGGTGCCCAAGACATAAGATTGACCTCCTTTGGGTGAGAATCCGGTGGATTGAAGTGGATTTGTTACGCCCAAAGTATTGGTCGAATTCGACACCGAGGGGATATGGATATAGGGTGGAACTTGTCCGCTGGCTTGGTTGTTCCATCTAGCCATAGAAGGATTAGACCCGGGGTTAGGGAAGGGGACACTTCCTACATTAGGATTCACTTGGGGAACATGAGAGCTACCAAACTAAAAGGGAGTGTATGGAGGTGTGGTGCCCCCAAGTCCAAGGCTAGCGTTATGGCCAACAGCTGGGATGGCAGTTGAAGACTGCGAAGTGAAACTTGGCATACCATAAGAAAATAGAATAGTAGCCATAGGGATGGTCTAAACGTTGTAACTCAGTCAGTGGCCAAAACCCCCAAAAGGGTTAGAGGCAAGAGATGAAGCATTGACTACGGGTCGAGCCATAGTATCGGTGTAGGCCTTCGGCGCTGCAACTGTAGCGGTTGCAGGTGTCGAAGGAGTGCCATTAACTATAGTGGGATTGGGAGTTGATGAAATCCCAGTGTTCTGAATACTAGGCTCAATACTCATCCTTGTGGGATCGTAAGTCTAAAAGGTGGATGTGTGTGTACCACTTCTGATAACTCTATGCCTTTTAGAAGGCAATAGCTCAAAAACCGGTGGTAACTGTAACAATTGACAGGACCTGCGAGGAAGTTGTTCTGACTCCACGATGACTTATGACTCTCAACAAATAAAAATATATCCTAAGGCCAACTAGTAATCAAAGAGCATACCAAAAATTCAAACGGCCAATATGCATGCAAATGGGCTAAAGTGGCTGAGTGGCCTCCCTCGCTAAAGAAGGTATGCCTCATCCAGGAGGGACCTGAGACTCCCTGCTAAAGTTTGGAGGTAACATAATCAGTTATAAGGGCCCTCGTAGGCTTAACAACCAGTCAATCAGACCCCCCCGGAGAGGTAATCCTCCATAAAGGTTGTGTGTTGTCCGACCCCTATCTAACTTAGGATACAAGCAGAATAACCCCTGTAAGTAACCTATGAGAAACCTAAGTCAAGCAACTAATAAACGATTGTATAATCGATGCACAGGTGAACAATTGTAAGTCTGGATCACCGTATGGGCAAGGTAGAAAATCCCGAAACCTTGAAAGTACCGCCTTTCACAGAGGTATGGGCACTAGCAAGATCCCCCAAATATGAATAAATCCACAGAAATATCTCTAACGCTAGGTGAGTATCCAGGGGTTATCCCTTCAACTAACTTCGCGTGACCTCGTGATTAACTCCGGTGTGAGCAGAGCCTCCTGATATTACCAATTATACAATGGATTTCTCAACTCCTTGTCTCAGACACATAAGTTGATTTAATTGCCTTGGAGAAGTTTACTCACAAAATCCTATTCCAAGGCACTAATTCCTAAGCTAGTTTGTGCACCCTAAAAAATAAAATCATGACTAATCAATTTTAGTTTAAAGCATCAATTTTATTGGTCGTGATTACTCAAAAAGGTATGGAAATGAAACTCATGGTGTTATGACTCTGCATAAGAATAAAAATAGGTATAATGCAAAGCCTAGCTTTAACTTTTCAGTGAATGATATGCTAAATAAAATAGTGAAATCTTCAATTTTAATTCTGCAACTCAGAAATAAAATGCAATCTTTCGTTAAATGTGCTAAGCTAATGATAAAGTTTCAAAGACAAAAATACCAACCAATGCAAAATGCCTATTTTTTTGTATTTTCAATGTATTTAAAAATAAAATGCATGGACTGATAAGCGACTTGATATACAAACTCTATTGTGTATAAAAGTAATCACTTGAGAAAAATATCAAGTAGCTAAGCAGACATCCCAACTACCAAGGACAAATCAAAAATGGAAAACAAAGAGAAAGATGCCACCCAAAAATTCAATTCCAAAAAGGTTTCCTGTCATCTCATATAATCTCAACAGGTACCACAAAGACCCAAGAAGGCTCAGTGATCCTCAAAACCTACCCAGCAGTCACTAAACCAAGAAAACAAGCAAGGGGGAAGTGGTATACGCTCTTGTTCAAGAGAAAAGGGCATATATATGCCTCTTGTAGTAGGACAACAAGCATATACACGTGGTTGTCAGGGCAAAAGGGGCATGTATCTCTTAAAACAAGGCTAGGCAAATTAAAAAGGATGAAAACTCGGATCCAGAGTGAATAGACTCTGTCCAACTGTGATACGACAAGAAATACAAAGGTGAAAGAGCAATGTAAGAAGGGAAAATACTTCAACCCTTAGAAGGAATATCTATCCCCAATGGAGTCGCCAATTCTGTTATAAGGGAAAAACTCTCTATGGCCAAGGGTAAACCACAACAGATAGGTATGACTGTCGAAATCAACTCAATTCCAACATGTGCTATATAAACTAATGTGAAATACGAGGAAGAATCCTACCTCGATCCAATCGTTTGATGTCATTCCACTGTTGAGCACTTTGACCCAAATCCTTACACCTGCAAGAAGTTCTCAACAAACAAGCGATGCAAGTATATAGTGACAATATATAAAATGAGTTAGCACATCAGATAACACAATCTATTAATAAACATTACAAACATGCCCATGGATAATAATCATATATTCGCAAGATATTGATTGGACGGGAAAGAATTATTTATATTAATAATTGATCAATAGAAGTATCAACATTACAAACTTCCGTGTCGGCATGGTTCAAAACCAAGAAACCAAGTTCCTTCCAACTAGGTCTCCACTACTTCAATCCTCCACCAAAGGCAAGCTCATAGCAAAGAGATAAAGAGATTCTCTTGACAATAAAGGAAGAGCTTGGGGGCTGAACACTGTGTTCAGACTTCAGGGATAAAGGGATGCAGACTCAATATGAAGTAATTTCTCCATAGTAACTTTTCTTTCAAAGTTGAATGCTTTCTCTCTCTTTTTCCATAGCTTGAAACTATGCTTTTATATCTTCCAGAATGCAACTGAAGGGCTGAGTCGAAACGTTTCCAATATATGGAAGGCCAAAGATCAGAGATCTTCTATCGTGACATGGAAACCCAACCTCATTTTGTATTTTCTGGCACGAATCCCGATATACGTGAGCTGTAGTGAAGCAGCAAGCATATACGCACCTTGCAAAGCAGTTAAGTAGCGTATATGTGGAAAAATATATATTTTTGACTCTGGATTTATCAAAAAGGGGTTTGATAAGTCTGCATAGGGAAAATGGAAAAAGGCCCTCTATGCAAGATAGCAATGGTGAGGCAAACCTTGCTATAACAATGAGTAATATGAAAAGGGCCTATGGAGCCTCATTGTACTCCATTCTGCTTAGACAAATGCGCGTAGCAGCCACATCTCTTCTCAGAGATAGCTACCACCATTCGAGAAAGTTTCAGTTATGCGGGTTTACAGTTTTAGCCTATTTCATTATTTAATACAAGATATTGCTCACTGAATATTTGTGTTATTCTTTCTATCTCTGTGTTTATGGTATTCATTCTATAATCAGTTTGTTCTTCTCCTAAATCCGGATCAGTGGTATCAAAGCGGTCTTCTCTTCATTTATTTTTCTTCGTGCATGTCCCCGACAAGGTCTGGGTACAAGAAATTGGGACTCGAACCAATCGATCCATTACCAAATTGATCACGCCGAGCCTGACAACAACCCATGGGAGACGAAAAGAAATATGATGGAGTAGGAGATCATATTAAAATGTTGCTCGAGGAATCCCTCGCATGACAAAGGAACGAAATGATGGACAACTTCGTGCAGATCCTTCGATGGTTTCCCACGAAAGAAGCATCTTTATCAGGCGGCCATGCAACCCCCTTCAAGGTACAGGTAAATTTTGATATTTCATTATTTGAAGGACTGGTAGATGCATATGTTGTAGATAAATGGTTAAATCTGCTCGAAGTATATTTTTCAGTCCACAATTTTTCCGATCGGGAAAATATCACTTTTTCATTCCTCAAGGTCATTCCCCATGTTAAATACTAGTGGGATACCTACTCTGAGCAAAGGGTCGTGGAGGAATCTACAATTTTTGTGGTGGTTGTTGGCACAGGGGAAGACCTAGGGTTCAATGCTACAACAACGCACCAACAAAACCCTAACTACCGGCCCTTTCGGCAACACCTGCGAAGAAGATGAAGTCTCACCCAAGGTAGAGGCAGGGATGGTTGCAGGACTCAAGTGTCTGCAACCTTAGCTAGGACATAGATATGTTATTATAATACTTAACAAAGAACTTAACATCAACAATTCATCAATATTCAACCAATAACTACTGCGCAGATAGAATAGAGTATTGCATCATTCACTCAGATCTGATGTATTTAAGAACTTTATCATCAACAAGTAGGTTATATCTAGTATATCAAGCACTAAGCACCTTCATATAGTTCAGATCTAACATCCTTACGCATCATTAGCACAAAGCATAATCAAATTTATCTATCTCTATCAAAGCACTTAGCAAGAGAAGTTATGAACACATCAAGACAAGAACAAAGTGGAACAACACAGTGTTTACGTGGTTCACCCCCACCCCAGGGCTACGTCCACCAATTATTCTTCTTTATTGTCTTCAGTCGATCAGTTACAAGAACATAGCCTCAAAACCTTACTTCGCCTAGGACAGGAGATCTACGCACCTCACTAGATCCTCCTTCCTTGCATTATAGCACAAAGCACTTCACAACCTGTTACAATACCTTGCACCTAGCTCTTCAAGTCTCTCCCAATATGCACAGAGCATCTACAAACCATACTTGCACTTAGCACTTATCTTATCATCCTTACATCACATAGATCATCTCCCTCTTCTCTATATTTCCTAGACATCTATATATACATTACAACATAGGCCTAAACATGGGTAAACCCATGGGTCGACATCCCATACCCAGTACATAGTCCCAAATCCCAAAAAGGACCCCAAAAAAAGGGGGTGAGATCCATGATCTCCGCTTCGTCTTGCGCTCCTCCTTCAACAGGTTGTTGAAGTCCTAAAATAGGTCAAACTTGACTAGATCCCTCAAAACTTGGTCAAGGGCCAACATGCCCCCAACACTCACCTGTGACTCATCCTGAGTCACTCTGATGTAGGAAGTTTTGCTTCGAACATTTCGATCTTGGATCGAACTGCTTCGACTTGCTGCTATGCTACAAGCTCTTATTCAGCAAATTCTTGAATGACTACATCATTCACAGGTCCTTCCAGACATTGTTCTGCTATGGTGCTAACCTTCTCTAGTTCTGCTCCCTGGCTTTCAACCTCTAGGAACAATTGGTAATCCTTGTCTTGGATAGGTCGGAGTCTCTGAGTTACTTCCATAACTCTGCTTTGGATAGCATGGATCTGCTGCTGGGCGGTTCGTTGCTCTTGAGATCTCTTCATTCTCTCCACAATTGTCAAGGCTTTCAACTGTGTCTGTAGTGTTTCTGCATGTTGCTTCACTTCCTGGAGCTACGATTTTAGTGCCTGCAACTCTGGGTTCTCAGTGAGTTTCTCATATGTTTGGCCACTGCGATAAGTGAATAACGGTTATAATGTCCCCAATGACTATATTGCTTCGTCATGGTGAAGTGCCATGTGTCATTGTTCTGATATCCTGGCGAAGCTCCAATTTTGCAATTTTTCCTTCTGCAAGGTTCCCTCTGGAGCCTTTTGCAACTTATTGATCTTGGCTCTCTTCTTACTTAACTTTCTATCCTTCTTTCCAGTGAGCTTCGTCTTGGTATGTATTTTTCCATTCCGATTTTTGTCTTCTTTTGACCTAGTCACTTCACGCCATTGAGATTCTTCCCTAGGGTTCCCACATAATACTTCTTCTTTGTCTGGGATAGGTACTTCAATCTTCTGTGGATCCTCTAGTGTTCTTGCAACTTCGACATCCAGGTCTCTAGTGTTAAATAACTTCGATCCGTTTTGTTGTTCTTCATTCAAGTGTGCGATCCCTCTAGTCATGAAATCTTTTAATTCTTTCTTCTTCTGCTTCAACACATCTTCTTCTTCTTTCCTCCTAGCCTGATCTCTTTCAATCCAAGGTTTTCCTAGTAGCATGGTAAACAGGGCGTTGTTCTCATTGAATTTAACAATCTCAAAATCTTCCTCTGTCGAAGTCCCATTGGAATTCATGGGTATTCAGGTGAGATTTCCACATAGGTTTATCAACTTTCCTCTGAATAATCCTATTCCTCCTAATGAGGGAATCATAACAGGCTTTCCTAAAAGTTCCCAAGTTCTTTCTGTCATAATATTCACCTGTGTTTCCTTATCCAGAACACAGTCAATGTCGAAGTCTCCTATTCTTGCTTCAAGGCATTCTTTTTATTTGAATATCTTTTATAAGTTGACATGTCGGTGATCATTCAGGGTTTCTCTTATCTGTAGCAATATTTTCTCTGATTCTTCCTTGTATTCTGTCATAATCTTGGTTTCTAGATTTGCCTTAGGGTTTTCTTGGTTCAAATTCATTCTTTCATCCTTAGCAATCATTCTAGGGAAATCCAAAACTTCATGGTCCATAGCTTTACAACAAAGACAACTAGGTCTTCTTCCAGGGCATTCCTTAGCAAGATGTCTTGGTTTTCTGCAATTGTAACAAAGAGTTAATCCTCTCTTTCTCTTAAATGATCCCCACCCTTTCTTGTACTGCGTACTAGGATCATGGTAGCTAACCTGGAAATTCTTTCTAGGATCATGCATATACTTATTAGTCCAAACATTCTTTCTATGCATAGGTATAACAATTTTTTCACTATTCATATCAGATCTATTCATATCAAATCTTCTTTCATCTATTAATACCCTAGTTTTCAAGCTAGGATAGAATCTATCAAACATACCTAGATTCATACTTTTGGAACAAAAATTTCCACTAATCTTACTTCTACAAAGCCCAAAGCCTTCAGATCTATAACTTTTCACTATTCTTACCTTTATTAGAGCACAAAGCTTTTAGAGCTTAACTATTTTCTTCAAGTCAGACTTCTTTTCCTTAGCATAGATCTTGTCAAACTAAGTAGAGTACTGTGCACCAGAGCAATAGATCTACGCACAGAGATTTCACAATTTTAGGTCGGATCTTTGCACAAAGCTTCTTCTTTATCAGTTCCCAGCAATCACAATTTCAAGTCCGATACTACGCACTTCAGCAGTAGATCTACACACAAAACTTCTCTTTTCTTTACTTTAGTTTTCAGCAATCACAGTTTCAGGTCCCGGCAACAGAACCATTTGTTGGCACAGGGGTAGACCCAAGGTTCAACACTACAACAATGCACCAACAAAACCCTAACTACCGACCCTTTTGGCAACACCTGCGAAGCAGATGAAGTCTCACCCGAGGTAGAGGCAAGGGTGGTTGCAGGACTCAAGTGTTTGCAACCTTAGCCGGGACACAGATCTGTGATTATAATAATTAACAGAGCACTTAGCATCAACAGTTCATCAATATTCAACCAATAAATACTGTGTAGATAGAACAGAGCATCGCATCATTCACTCGGATCTGATGTATTTAAGCACTTTATCGTCAACAGGCAGGTTATATCTAGCAGATCAAGCACTAAGAACTTTCATATAGATTAGATCTAACATTCTTACACATCATTAGCACAAAGCATAAGCATATTTATCTATCTCTATCAAAGCACTTAGCAAGAGAAGTTATGAACACATCAAGACAAGCACAAAGTGGAACAACACAATGTTTACATGGTTCATCCACACCCTGGGGCTATGTCCACCAATTCATCTTCTTTATTGTCTTCAATCGATCGGTTACAAGCATAGTGCCTCAAAACCCTACTTCCCCTAGGACAAGAGATCTGCGCACCTCGCTAGATCCTCCTTCCTTGCATTATAGCACAAATCACTTCACATCCTGTTACAATACCTTGCACCTAGCTCTACAAGTCTCTCCCAATATGCACAGAGCATATACAAATCGTACTTGCACTTAGCACTTAGCTTATCATCCTTACATCACATAGATAATCTCCTTATTCTCTATATTGCCTAGACATCTATACATACATTACAAAATAGGCCTAAACATGGGTAAACCCATGGGCCAACATCCCATACCCATTACATAGTCCCAAATCCCAAAAAGGACCCAAAAAAAAGGGGTCGAGATCCGTGATCTCCGCTTCGTCTTGCACTCCTCCTTCGATAGGTTGTCGAAGTCCGAAAATAGGTCAAACTTGACCAGATCCCTCAAAACTTGGTCAAGGGCCAATAGTGGCCCCTACATGGGATTCTTTATGGGACTCAATTAAAGAACAATACTACCCTGTTGGAAGCTACGAGGACCAGTACACTAGATGGACCACCCTATGTCAAGAAAGGGACTAGACAGTACTAGACTTCACCAATATTTTCCATCACCTCCATACCAAATTGGGTATCAAACATTCTGAGCATCATGTGGTTCTCAAATACCACGGTTGTTTACATAGATACATTCAAACATAAATGGAGTTCCTAGACATCCCCTCATTGGGCACAACTTATAGATACGTCGTCAAGATCGAGCAAAAATTTAAGCAGAAACGACGAGAGTTTGGATCTGCAAACCCCTCATAGCCAAAGTAGGGAAAAGGAAACCCCAACCCACATAGAAGGGGACCAAGTTGCGATGGACTCCTTTAGGAAAATCCATGTAAGTCACAACACAAGAAGGGCAACGAGAAGACAAAGAAGGACAAGGGAAAATGGTGTAAGTACCATAAAAGTCCTTGGCACAACACTGATGAATTTTGCTCCAAGCAGTCCCTCATGGATGAGCTAAAGGCTTTCGAGTAAAATCTTGAAGGAGGGAAGTGGATTATTGATGTTGAACCCAGTGCCATGGTCGCTACCACCAAATTCAAACCAAGCGAACCGGAAGAACCAGAGGAAAGGGAACGCCTATTTCACTCGCAGATGTAGGTCAAGGGGCTTTGATTCACTTCATTATCAACAATGGTAGTCAGAAGAACCTGATTTCAGAAAATATCTTCAAGCGGTTGAACCTGCCAATGACACCGCACCCCCAACCCTACACCATTGGTTGGCTTTATCAAGGAAGAGATCTCCATGTCAGCCAACAATGTCATCTTTCATACTACATCAAGCCTTTCAAAGATGAGGTACTATGTGATATTTCTCCCCTTGAAGTTTGTGATGTTCTTTTAGGACAACCATATTTGTGGAAGCATCATGTTGTGTATGAGTCAAGACCCCGCAATGTTATTATTACTTTGAGTAGACAATTGTATAGGATTCCAGAGGTGGCACCGCCTACTGTTATTTATTTAATCTTTGCTAAGCAATGTAGTAAGGTCATTTCATAGACCGAGAAGTTTGTCTTCTTTGTGATCCATGCTTACAGTAAGTATAAGGTCATCGCCACATTTGTGGCCTCTACACAAGACCTCTCTTTGTAGCAGAATCATGTGGACATGATCATGGAAGAATATAGAGACATCTTCGTCTCACCTATAGGGGTACCGACACACTACCAAGTCAAGAATCCATTTGATTTGACCCCCGGTGCACCTCTACCTAATGGAACAGTCTATCGATGCTCGTTGATGGAGAATGATGAAATCAGGGGTCAGATCCAAGAGGTTCTTCAAAAGGGGCACATCAGACCCATCTCCTCCCCTTGCGGAAGCCCGATTGTACTGGTGTAGAAAAAGGACAGGACTTGGTGACTTGCATTGATTACAGAGACTTAAACAAAATCACTGTCAAAAACCGCTATCACATTCCCAGGATTGATGACCTTCCTGACCAACTCAAGGGGGAAAAATTCTTCAACAAGATTGACCTGAAGTATGGCTACCATCAGGTTCCCATAGAACCAACGGATGTCTAGAAGACAAACTTCAAGTCTAAGGAAGGTCTCTATGAATGGCTAGTCATGCCCTTTGGCTTAACAAATGCACCAGCTACTTTCATGAGGTTGATGGACGATGTATTGACACCCTTCACCAACTCCTTTTTGGTAGTATATTTGGATGATATCCTCATCTTCAACAGAACGTGGGAGGAGCACATGTGACATATTCAATAGGTTTTGAGCACTCTACAACAACACAAGCTTTATGCCAACTTGGAAAAATGCTCTTTTGGTATGAACATGGTCCAATACCTAGGCTACATTGTTTATGAGCATGGGGTACATGTTGATCCAAATAAGATCTAAGTCATCCGTGACTGGCCAACCCTGACAACACTGATTAAGCTTCGAAACTTCTTAGGACTGACCAATTTTTACCGATGGTTCATGTTGGGATTCTCCCATATTTTCCCGGTCCTTATCCAGGTGACCAAGGGCGGTGGTAGGGCCAAGTTTGTATGGGGGAAGGAGAATAAATGAGCATTTGAATATCTGAAACATCATTTGTGCTTAGTTCTCGTACTCTCCTTTCCCGATCTACAACAACCATTTGAGATTGAGACTGATGCATCTGACTATGTTGTGGGTGTAGTTCTCACTCAACATGAGCATCTGGTGGCATACCATAGTGAGACACTCTTTGATGTTGTTTGTAAATACCCCACCTATGAAAAGGAAATGTATTCCATTGTACAAGTCTGTCGTCAATGGAAACATTACATTCTGGGGATAGAGATGATCATACGCATTGATCACAAGCCTCTGCAGTTCATACAGACACAGGGGAAATTGCAGAACGACCACCATCAAAAGTGGTCCACCTACTTGCAGTAGTTCCATATCAACATAAAGTATAAGACATGTATCTCCAATCGTATCGTTGACTGCCTCAGTCGGCCTTCTGTGGCTGCACTTACCACTGTTCTCCATTCCTGTGGACATGAAACATCAGAGTGGCCCCAACTTTACTAGCAAGATCCAGACTTCACCACCACATATCATCTCTTGGGTACAGGCGCCACTTTCACTAATTTTCAAATTCAAGATGGACTCATATGCCACATGGTCCATCTCTGTGTTCCTATAAGCAAGCGTGCGAAGCTGATTTGGGAAGCCCACTATAGTCGGGTGGCAAGACATTTTGGCATAGAGAAAACTGTGGTCGTCCTTAAGAAACATTTTTATTGGCCAAAACTTCGACTGAACGTCAGCAAGTATATCATATCTTGCACTTCCTGCGCCATTTCCAAGTTGAACATCAAGAAGCAAGGCTTATACACCCCTCTGTCTATTCCTGAGAAGTCGTGGGAGTTCATCTCCATGGATTACATGTCTGGTTTTCCGA
>JASDQU010013653.1:183941-196191 GCA_032191745.1 Picea mariana
CCAAGGCACTAATTCCTAGGCTAGTTTGTGCACCCTAAAAAATAAAATCGTGACTAATCAATTTTAGTTTAAAGCGTCAATTTTATTGGTCGTGATTACTCAAAAAGGTATGGAAATGAAACTCATGGTGTTATGACTCTGCATAAGAATAAATATAGATATAATGCAAAGCCTAACTTTAACTTTTCAGTGAATGATATGCTAAATAAAATAGTGCAATATTCAATTTTAATTCTGCAACTCAGAAATAAAATGCAATCTTTCGTTAAATGTGCTAAGCTAATGATAAAGTTTCCAAGAAAAAAATACCAACCAATGCAAAATGCCTATTTTTTGTATTTTCAATGTATTTAAAAATAAAATGCATGGAATGATAAGCGACTTGATATACAACCTCTACTGTGTATAAAAGTAATCACTTGAGCAGAATATCAAGCAGCTAAGCAGACAACCCAACTACCAAGGACAAATCAAAAACGAAAAACAAAGAGAAAGATGCCACCCAAAAATTCAACTCCAAAAAGGTTTCCTGTCATCCCATATAATCTCAACAGGTACCACAGAGACCCAAGAAGGCTTAGTGATCCTCAAAACCTACCCAACAGTCACTAAACCAAGAAAACAAGCAAGGGGGAAGTGGTATACGCTCCTGTTCAAGAGAAAAGGGCATATAAATGCCTCTTGTAGTGGGACAACAAGCATATACACGTGGCTGTCACGGCAAAAGGGGCATGTATCTTTTAAAACAAGGCTAGGAAAAGTAAAAAGGATGAAAACTCAGACCCAGAGTGAATAGACTCTGTCCAACTGTGATACGACAAGAAATACAAAGGCGAAAGAGCAATGTCAGAAGGAAAAATACTTCAACCCTTAGAAGGAAGATCTATCCCCAGTGGAGTCGCCAATTCTGTTATAAGGGAAAAACTCTCTATGGCCAAGGGTAAACCACAACAGACATGTATGACTGTAGAAATCAACTCAATTCCAACATGTGCTATATAAACTAATGTGAAATACGAGGAAGAAGCCTACCTCGATCCAATCGTTTGATGTCATTCCACCGTTGAGCACTTTGACCCAAAGCCTTACACCTGCAAGAAGTTCTCAACAAACAAGCGATGCAAGTATATAGTGACAATATATAAAATGAGTTAGCACAATCCATTAATAAACATTACAAACATGCCCATGGATAATAATCATATATTTGCAAGATATTGATTGGACGAGAAAGGAGTATTTCTATTAATAATTGATCAACAGAAGTATCAACATTACAGACTTCTGTGTCGACACGGTTCAAAACCACGAAACCAAGTTCCTTCCAACTAGGTCTCCACCACTTCAATCCTCCACCAAAGGGGAGCTCATAGCAAAGAGATAAAGAGATTCTCTTGACAATAAAGGAAAATCTTGGGGGCTGAACACTGTGTTCGGACTTGAGGGATAAAGGGATGCAGACTCAATATGAAGTAATTTCTCCAGAGTAACTTTGCTCTCAAAGTTGAATGCTTTCTCTCTCTTTTTCCATAGCTCGAAACTATGCTCTTATAGCTTCCAGAATGCAACTGAAGGGCTGAGTCGGAACGTTTCCAATATATGGAAGGCCAAAGATCAGAGATCTTCTGTCGTGACATGGAAACCCGACCTCATTTTGTATTTTCTGGCACAAATCCTGATATACACGAGTTGTAGTGAAGTAGCAAGCATATACACACCTTGCAAAGCAGTTAGGGAGCATATATGTGGAAACATATATATTTTTTACTCTGGATTTATCAAAAAGGGGTTTGATAAGTCTGCATAGGGAAAATGGAAAAAGGCCCTCTGTGTAAGATAACAATGGTGAGGCAAATCTTGCTATAACAGTGAGTAATATGAAAAGGGCCTATGGAGCCTCATTGTACTCCATTCTGCTTAGACAGATGTGCGTAGCATCCACATCTCTTCTCAGAGATAGCTACCACTATTCGAGCAAGTTTCAGTTCTATAGGTTTACAGTTTTATCCTATTTCATTATTTAATACAAGATATTGTTCACTGAATATTTGTGTTATTCTTCCTATCTCTGTGTTTATGGTATTCATTCTATAATCAGTTTGTTCCGCTCCTAAATCCAAATCAATGGTATCAAAGTGGTCTGCTCTTCATTTATTTTTCTTCGTGCATGTCCCCGACAAGGTATGGGTACAAGAAGTTGGAACTCGAACCAATCGAGCCATTACTAAATCGGTCATGTTGAGCCCGACAACAACCCATGGGAGATGAAAAGAAAGATGATGGAGCAGGAGATCATATTAAAATGTTGATTGAGGAATCCCTCGCGTGACAAAGGAACGAAATGATGGGCAACTTCGTGCAGATCCTTCGACGGTTGCCCATGAAAGAAGCATCTTTATCAAGCGGCCATGCAACCCCCTTCAAGGTACAGGTAAATTTTGATATTCTATTATTTGAAGGACTGATAGATGCAGATGTTGTAGATAAATGGTTAAATCTGCTCGAAGGATATTTTTCAGTCCACAATTTTTTCGATCGGGAAAATATCACTTTTTCACTTCTCAAGGTCGTTCCCCATGTTAAAGACTAGTGGGATACCTACTCTGAGCAAAGGGTCATGGAGGAATCTACAATTTTTGTTGTGGTTGTTGGCACAGGGGAAAACCTAGGGTTCAACGCTACAACAATGCACCAACAAAACCCTAACTACTAGCCCTTTCGGCAACACCTGTGAAGCAGATGAAGTCTCATCCGAGGTAAAGGCAGGGGTGGTTGCAGGACTCAAGTGTCTGCAACCTTAGCTAGGACACAGATCTGTGATTATAATACTTAACAAAGAACTTAACATCAACAATTCATCAATGTTCAACCAATAACTACTGCGTAGATAGAACAGAGCATGGCATCATTCACTCAGATCTGATGTATTTAAGCACTTTATCGTCAACAAGCAAGTTATATCTAGTATATCAAGCACTAAGCACCTTCATATAGATCAGATCTAACATCCTTACACATCATTAGCACAAAGCATAATCATATTTATCTATCTCTATCAAAGCACTTAGCAAGAGAAGTTATGAACACATCAAGACAAGAACAAAGTGGAACAACACAGTGTTTACGTGGTTCACCCCCACCCGAGGGCTACGTCCACCAATTCTTCTTCTTTATTGTCTTCAGTCGATTGGTTACAAGCACAAAGCCTCAAAACCTTACTTCGCCTAGGACAGGAGATCTGCGCACCTCGCTAGATCCTCCTTCCTTGCATTATAGGACAAAGCACTTCACAACCTGTTACAATACCTTGCACCTAGATCTGCAAGTCTCTCCCAATATGCACAGAGCATCTACAAACCATACTTGCACTTAGCACTTATCTTATCATCCTTACATCACATAGATCGTCTCCCTCTTCTCTATATTGCCTAGACATCTATATATACATTACAAAATAGGCCTAAACATGGGTAAACCCATGGGTCGACATCCCATACCCATTACATAGTCCCAAATCCCAGAAAGGACCCAAAAAAAAGGGGGTGAGATCCGTGATCTCCACTTCGTCTTGCGCTCCTCCTTCATCAAGCTGTCGAAGTCCTAAAATAGGTCAAACTTGACTAGATCCCTCAAAACTTGGTCAAGGGCCAACATGCCCCCAACACTCACCTGTGACTCATCCCGAGTCACTCTGATGTAGGAAGTTTTTCTTCGAATATTTCGATCTTGGATCAAACTTCTTCGACTTGTTGCTGTGCTACAAGCTCTTGTTCAACAAATTCTTGAATGACTACATCATTCACAGGCCCTTCCAGATGTTGTTCTGCTGCGGTGCTAACCTGCTCCAGTTCTGCTCCTTGGCTCTCAACATCTAGGAACAATTGGTAATCCTTGTCTTGGACAAGTCAGAGTCTCTGAGTTACTTCCATAACTCTACTTCGGATAGCATGGATCTGCTACTAGGCGGTTCACTGCTCTTGAGATCTCTTCATTCTCTCCACAATTGTCAGGGCTTTCAGCTATGTCTGTAGTGTTTCTGCCTGTTGCTTCGCTTCCTAGACCTGCGACTCTAGTGCCTGCAACTCTAGGTTCTCGGTGAGTTTCTCATATGTCTGGGCACTGCGATAAGTGAATAATGGTTATAATGCCCCTAATGACTATATTGATTTGTCATGGTGAAGTGCCATGTGTCGTTGTTCTGATATCCTGGCGAAGCTCCAATTTTGCAATTTTTCCTTCTGCGAGGTTCCCTCTGGAGCCTTCTACAACTTATTGATCTTGGCTCTCTTCTTACTTAAGTTTTTATCCTTCTTTCCAGTGAGCTTCATCTTGGTATTTCTTTTTCCATTCTGATTTTTGCCTTCTTTTGACCTAGTCACTTCGTGTTGTTGAGATTCTTCCCTAGGGTTCCCGGATAATACTTCTTCTTTGTCTGGGATAGGTACTTTAATCTTCTGTGAATCCTCTAGTGTTCTTGCAACTTCGACATCCAGGTCTCTAGTGTTAAATAAATTCGATCTATTTTGTTGTTCTTCGTTCAAGTGTGCGATCCTTCTAGTCATGAAATCTTTTAATTCTTTCTTCTTCTGCTCCAAAACATCTTCTTCTTCTTTCCTCCTAGTCTGATCTCTTTCAATCCAAGGTTTTCCTAGTAGCATGGTAAACAGGGCATTGTTCTCATTGAATTTAACAATCTCAAAATCTTCCTCTGTCAAAGTCCCATTGGAATTCATAGGTATTCGGGTGAGCTTTCCACATAGGTTTATCAACTTTCCTCCGAATAATCCTATTCCTCCCAATGAGAGAATCATAGAAGGCTTTCCTAAAAGTTCCCAAGTTCTTTCTGTCATAATATTCACCTGTGTTTCATTATCCAGAACATAGTCAATGTTGAAGTCTCCTATTCTTCCTTCAAGGCATTCTTTTTATTTGAATATCTCTGATAAGTTGACATGTCAGTGATCATTCAGGGTTTCTCTTATCTGTAGCAATATTTTCTCTGATTCTTCCTTGGATTCTATCATAATCTTGGTTTCTAGATCTGCCTTAGGGTTTTCTTGGTTCATATTCATTCTTTCAACCTTAGCAATCATTCTAGGGCAATCCAAAACTTCATGGTCCATAGCTTTACAACAAAGACAACTAGGTCTTCTTCCAGGGCATTCCTTAGCAAGATGTCTTGGTTTTCTGCAATTGTAACAAAGAGTTAATCCTCTCTTTCTCTTAAATGATCCCCGCCCTTTCCTGTACTACGTACTAGGATCATGGTAGCTAACCTGGAAAATATTCTTTCTGGGATCCTGCATATACTTATTAGTCCAAACAGTCTTTCTATGCATAGGTATAACAAATTTTTTACTATTCATATCAGATCTATTCATATCAAATTTTCTTTCATCTATTAATACCCTAGTTTTCAAGCGAGGATAGAATCTATCAAACATACCTAGATTCATACTTTTGGAACAAAAATTTCCACTAATCTTACTTCTACAAAGCCCAAAGCCTTCAGATCTATAACTTTTCACTATTCTTACCTTTATCAGAGCACAGAGCTTTCAGAGCTTAACTATTTTCTTCAGGTCAGACTTGTTTTCCTTAGCATAGATCTTGTCAAACTAAGTAGAGTACTGCGCACTAGAGCAATAGATCTACGCACAGAGATTTCACAATTTTAGGTCGGATCTTTGCACAAAGCTTCTTCTTTATTAGTTCCGAGCAATCACAATTTCAGGTCCGATACTGCGCACTTCAGCAGTAGATCTACGCACAAAACTTCTCTTTTATTTACTTTAGTTTTCAGCAATCACAGTTTCAGGTCCCGGCAACAGAACCATTTGTTGGCACAGGGGTAGACCCAGGGTTCGACGCTACAACAATGCACCAACAAAACCCTAACTACCGACCCTTTTGGCAACACCTGCGAAGCAGATGAAGTATCACCCAAGGTAGAGGTAGGGGTGGTTGGACTCAAGTGTCTGCAACCTTAGCCAGGACACAAATCTATTATTATAATACTTAACAGAGCACTTAGCATCAACAGTTCATCAATATTCAACCAATAACTATTGTGCAGATAGAATAGAGCATCGCATCATTCACTCAAATCTAATTTATTTAAGCACTTTATCGTCAATAGGTAGGTTACATCTAGCAGATCAAGCACTAAGAACCTTCATATAGATCAGATCTAACATTATTACACATCATTACCACAAAGCATAAGCAAATTTATGACTCTCTATCAAAGAACTTAGCAAGAGAAGTTATGAACACATCAAGACAAGCACAAAGTGGAATAACACAGTGTTTACATGGTTCATCCCCACCCTGGGGCTACGTCCACCAATTCTTCTTCTTTATTGTCTTCAGTCGATCAGTTACAAGCACAGAGCCTCAAAACCCTACTTCGCCTAGGACAGGAGATCTGCGCACCTCGCTAGATCCCCCTTCCTTTCATTATAGCACAAAGTACTTCACATCCTGTTACAATACCTTGCACCTAGCTCTGCAAGTCTCTCCCAATATGCACAGAGCATATACAAACCGTACTTGCACTTAGCACTTGGCTTATCATCCTTACATCACATAGATCATCTCCCTCTTCTCTATATTGCCTAGACATCTATACATACATTACAAAATAGGCCTAAACATGGGTAAACCCATGGGCCAACATCCCATACCCATTACACAGTCCCAAATCCCAAAAAGGACCCAAAAAAAAGGGGTCGAGATCCGTGATCTCTGCTTCATCTTGTGCTCCTCCTTCGATAGGTTGTCAAAATCCGAAAATAGGTCAAACTTGACCAGATCCCTCAAAACTTGGTCAAGGTCCAATAGTGGCCCCTACATGGGATTCCTTACAAGACACCATTAAAGAACAATACTACCCTGTTGGAAGCTACGAGGACCAGTACACTAGATGGACCACCCTACGTCAAGAAAGGGACCAGACAGTACTAGACTTCACCAATATTTTCCATCACCTCCACACCAAATTGGGTATCAAATATTCTGAGCATCATGTGGTGCTCAAATACTGCGGTTGTTTACATAGATACATTCAAGCATAAATGGAGTTCCTAGACATCCCTTCATCGGGCACAACTTATAGATACGTCGTCAAGATCGAGCAGAAATTTAAGTAGAAATGACGAGAGTTTGGATCTGCAAACCCCTCACAGCTAAAGCAAGGAAAAGGAAACCCCAACCCACACAGCAGGGGACCAAGTTGCAATGGCCTCCCTTAGGACAATCCATGTAAGTCGCAACACAAGAAGGGCAACGAGAAGATGAATAAGGACAGGGGAAAATGGTGTAAGTACCATAAAAGTCCTTGGCACAACACTGATGAATTCTACTCCAAGCATTCCCTCGTGGCCAAGCTAAAGGCTTTCGAGTAAAATCCTGAAGGAGGGAAACAGATTATTGATGTTGAACCCAGTGCCATGGTCGCTACCACCAAATTCTGACCAAGCGAACCGGAAGAACCAGAGGAAAGGGAACGCCTATTTCACTCGCAGATGTGGGTCAAGGGGGCTTTGATTCGCTTCACTATCGACAACGGTAGTCAGAAAAACCTTATTTCAGAAAAGGTCTTCAAGCGATTGAACCTGCCAATGACACTGCACCCCCAACCCTACACCATCAGTTGGCTTTGTCAAGGAAGAGATCTCCATGTCAACCAACAATGTCATATGTCATACTGCATCAAGCCTTTCAAAGATGAGGTACTGTGTGATATTTCTCCCCTTGAAGTTTGTGATGTTCTTTTAGGACAACCATATTTGTGGAAGCGTCATGTTGTGTATGAGTCTAGACCCTGCAATGTTATTATTACTTTGGGTAGACAATTGTATAGGATTCCAGAGGTGGCACTGCCTACTGCTATTTATTTAATCTTTGATAAGCAATGCAGTAAGGTCATTTCATAGATCGAGAAGTTTGTCTTCTTTTTGATCCATGCTTACAGTAAGTAGAAGGTCACTGCCACATCCGTGGCCTCTACACAAGACCTCTCTTTTTAGCAGAAGCAAGTGGACATGATCATGGAATAATACAGAGACATCTTTCTCTCACCTATAGGGGTACCGACACACTGCCAAGTCAAGAATCCAATTGATTTGACCCCTGGTGCACCTCTACCTAATGGAATAGTCTATCGATGCTCGCTGATGGAGAATGACGAAATCAGGGGTCAGATCCAAGAGCTTCTTCAAAAGGGGCACATCAGACCCAACTCCTCCCCTTGTGGAAGCTCAATTGTACTGGTGTAGAAAAAGGACAGGACTTGGTGACTCTGCATTGATTACAGAGCCTTAAACAAAATCATTGTCAGAAACCGCTATCCCATTCCCAGGATTGATGACCTTCCTGACCAACTCAAGGGGGAAAAATTATTCAACAAGATTGACCTGAAGTATGGCTACCATCATGTTTCCATCGAACCAACGGATGTCTGGAAGACAAACTTCAATTCTAAGGAAGGTCTCTACGAATGGTTAGTCATGCCCTTTGGCTTAACAAATGCACCAACTACTTTCATGAGGTTGATGGACGATGTATTGACACACTTCACCAACTCCTTTTTGGTAGTATATTTTGATGATATCCTCATCTTTAACAGAACGTGGGAGGAGCACATGTGACATATTCAACAGGTTTTGAGCACTCTACAACAACACAAGCTTTATGCCAACTTGGAAAAATGCTCTTTTGGCATGAACATGGTCCAATACCTGGGCTACATTGTTTATGAGCATGGGGTACATGTTGATCCAACTAAGATCCAATTCATCCGTGACTGGCCAGCCCTGACAAAACTGATTAAGCTTCGAAACTTCTTAGGACTGGCCAATTTTTACTGATGGTTCATGTTGGGATTCTCCCATATTTCTTGGGTCCTCAGTCGGGTGACCAAGGGTGGTGGTAGGGCCAAGTTCGTATGGGGGAAGGAGAAGCAATGATCATTTGAATATCTGAAACATCATTTGTGCTCAGTTCCCATACTCTCCTTTCCCGATTTGCAACAACCATTCGAGATTGAGACTGATGCATCTGAGTATGTTGTGGGTGCAGTTCTCACTCAACACGAGCATCCGCTGGCATACCATAGTGAGACACTCTCTGATGTTGTTTGTAAATACCCCACCTATGACAAGGAAATGTATTCCATTGTACAAGTCTGTCGTCAATGGAAACATTACATTCTGGGGACAGAGACGATCATACACACTGATCACAAGCCTCTACAGTTCATACAGACACAAGGGAAATTGTAGAATGACCGCCATCAGAAGTGGTCCACCTACTTGCAGCAGTTCCATATCAACATCAAGTATAAAACATGTATCTCCAATCGTATCGTTGACTGCCTCAGTCAGCCTCCTGTGACTTCACTTACCACTGTGCTCCATTCCTGTGGACATGAAACATTAGAGTGGCCCCAAATTTACTAGAAAGATCCAGACTTCACCACCACATATCATCTCTTGGGTATAGGCGCCACTTTCATTGATTTTCAAATTCAGGATGGACTCATATGCCACCTGGTCCATCTCTGTGTTCCTACAAGCGAGCGTGTGAAGCTGATTTGGGAAGCCCACTATAGTCAGGTGGCAAGACATTTTGGCGTAGAGAAAACTGTGGTCATCCTTCTGAAACATTTTTATTGGCCAAAACTTCGACTGAACGTCAGCAAGTATATCATATCTTGCACTTCCTGTGCCATTTCCAAGTCGACCATCAAGAAGCAAGGCTTATACACCCCTCTGTGGAGTTCATCTCCATGGATTACATGTCTGGTTTGTCGACCACCAAGCATGGAAATGACTGCGTGTTTGTGGTCATTGATCAGTTTTTGAAGATGGCCATCCTCAAAGCCTGTAAAAAGACTGTCACAACGGCTGATACTGCCAAGCTCTTCTTCAAACGAGTTTGGGTGCACTTTGGGATACCACAGACCATCATCTCCGACTGAGACAGCAGGTTCCTCAACATCTTTTGGTCAAGTTCCTGGTCTCTTTTGTACACCAAGCTCACAAAATCCACTTCTTTCCACGCCCAAACCGACGACCAAACCGAGGTCGTCAATCAGATGATTGTGCACATCCTGTGCATGTACAACTCTAAGCATCCCCGTACATGGGACGAGAGTCTTCCATATGTCCAACACAATTGCAACAAAGCTCTCCATAGTTCCACCGGCCATAGCCCATTTCAGGTGGGTCTAGGATTCCAACCCTTAGGACCCATTGACATTACACTTCCTCTTGCCACCGCACAGACAGACTCTTCCCCTGATTAGTTTGCTATTGACAAAGCCACCAGATTCATTGATTGGATTCAACACATCCTCGAATAGGTCCAGGAGATTTTGTAGAAATCCAATGCTAAGTACAAGCAGCGCCATGATAAACACAGGGTACAACACCAGTTTCAGGTTGGTGACAAAGTCTTGTTACATTTGCAGAAGGAGTGTCTCATCAGGCACCATCGGAAGCTTCTACCACTTATTTATGGGCCTTACACTATCACCAAGGCTATGGGTAGCAATGCTTTTGAGCTCAACACTCCACCCTTCCTTGTTCTGCATCCATTATTAAATGTGGACCTCGTTTGGCCATATTTCCCACCATTATTGGACACCTCTGAGATCGTCGAACAACTGACACCAATAGAGCTCAAACCTAACTGCATGGAACAAGCATCCACCGATCAGATAGTGGACACACAGGTCAAGGGCACTCGCTACCAGCAGATCCATATTTATCGGGTTGTCCAGGCAGGGCAAATCCTACACCAAGGCAAGTGGCTCACCTAGGTCCAAATCCAACAGAAGTTTCCTCACCTGATGGGGGAGCTCAATGCAACGGAGACCATTGCTTTGTAAGGGGGGAGGATTGATCGAGATGGATATTGGTGGCCACCCACCTCTTCCAATTAGCTCCTCATGTCCTATTGTTTTTAGCATGTCTTTTTGTACTGCTTTATAA
This sequence comes from Picea mariana, assembly GCA_032191745.1. NCBI lineage: Eukaryota > Viridiplantae > Streptophyta > Pinopsida > Pinales > Pinaceae > Picea > Picea mariana. Next base: position 194,939 of record JASDQU010013653.1, read on the forward strand.
TTGTGATTTCTACACCCCTGGGGATATCTGAAGCCTCACACATTCTCCAGGTGGATACGGGTGGCCTCTCACCTAATCCAACTGGCCTATTTTGTACGTTTTCATATCAACATGTTTTGTTGTACTTTCAGGGTTGTTTTGAAGACCTAAACATTCTTTTTTGACTCACCATAGTCATACTATAAATAGAGTCAGAGTCTAATGGTGAAATGTGTAGCTCTCTAAAATCCCTTTCCAATGGGCTATCACGTGCCTAAAATGGAGGTCGTATGCAAAATTTATGACCCTAGGAAGTTGAGGTACCAAATTACACCAACTTACCCATAGGGCCCACATGAATTTTGGCGTTTCACCTTCTAGGGTTAGGTTTTTGGATGTCTAGAGTTTTGGCATTCATGAGTAGTATGAAAAGGGCCTATGGAGCATCATTGTATTCCATTCTGCTCAAAATGATGCACGTAGCAACCACATCTCTTCTCAGAGATAGATACCACCATTCGAGCAAGTTTCAGTTACGCAAGTTTACAGTTTCAACCTATTTCATTATTTAATAGAAGATATTGTTCACTAAATATTTGTGTTATTCTTCCAATCTTTGTGTTTATGGTATTCGTTCCCTAATCAATTCGTTCCGCTTATAAATTTGGATCAATGGTATCAAAGTGGTCTATTCTTCATTTATTTTTCTTCATCCATGTCCCCAACAAGTTCTGGGTACAAGAAGTTGGGACTCAAACCAATCGAGCCATTACCAGATTGGTCACGCTGACCTTGAAAAAAACCCATGCGATATGAAAAGAAAGATGATGGAGCAGGAGATCCTATTAAAATGTTTCTCGAGGAATCCCTCATGCAACAAAGGAGTGAAATTATGGACAACTTCGCACAGATCCTTCAAAGGTTTCCCACGGGAGAAGCATCTTCATCAGGTGGCCATGCAACCCCCTTCAAGGTATAGTGATATTTTGATATTCCATTGTTTGAAGGACTAATAGATGCGGATGTTGTAGATAAATGGTTAAATCTGCTCGAAGGATATTTTTTGGTCCACAATTTTTTCGATCAGGAAAAGATAGCTTTTGCACTCCTCAAGGTCATTCCCCATGTTAAACACTCGTGGGATACCTACTCTGAGAAAAGGGCCATGAAGGAATATGCAGTTTTTGTGGTGGCCCCTACATGGGATTCCTTCTGGGATGCCATTAAAGAACAATACTACCCTGTTGGAAGCTACGAGGACCAGTACACTATAT
>JASDQU010013654.1:32750-56400 GCA_032191745.1 Picea mariana
TTCTCGAACCATGTAGCTGCTTCGTGTTCGGCATATGCATCCTCGGATTGTGTAGCAGCTCTGTGTTTCAGCATGTGCATCCTCGGACTGTGTAGCAGCTTCCGTGTTTCAGCATCAACTTTGGACAGTTCTGTGTTTCAGCATCGGTCTTGAATACTATTCTGCAGATATAGATGCTTATGCACTTCTAATCAATGGTTAAGTACAAGAGTGATGTAAAATATCATGCAAAACAAATTAAACATGTAGTAATGAGAAAGGACGTTGTGTACCTTGGAATGACTAGGTGGAATGATAGTATAAGTCTAAATACAGGTGATGAAGGGTATAACAATGGCAAAAAGTATGGGCAAAAAGGGTACAATATGTGGTCCTAACAGTCCCTATCTATGATTGAGTCGGGAGAAGGAGAGTAACCTTCGTCCCTAACTTTAGCCGAGATGGAAGGCTGTCAAGCTATAAAAAAATGAAACAATGGCTACTGTTGAGCCATGAGAGCCCCATGGTAAGCCATGATCGCCTAGAATATATTGTGTTGAGGTAACACAAGTTGGAGGGACACCTTGGCAGAGAAATTCTGAGGGATTCCTCGACTGTAAGACTCGACAGAGTATCTGTAATTCTTCATGTGTGAGAAAACATTGGAAAGGAAAGATGGATCACCCGAGGGACTGTATAGTAGAGAAGGGGATGGTTGAGCCTGGGCCTGGAGGGTGAGTGACCACAAGGAAGAGGAGACCTTAATAGTTCTTGTAAAATATTGATTGGGATCATGCACATGATGGGTAGTTCTTCCTGTGTGAGAAAACCTTAGCAAGGCAAGATGGATCACCCGAGGGACTGTATAGCAAAGAAGGGGATGCCTGAGCCTAGGCCTGGAGGGTGAGTGACTGCAAGGAAGATGAAACAATGATAGTTCTTGTAAAATATTGAATTGGAATCATGCAACCAATGGGTATGTCAAGGAAAAACAATGAGCCTGGATAAAAAAACAACCATGTGGATACAAATCCACAAATTGCGCATATAATTGTTGTTTTAAGATTATGAAATTTTCCTTGAATTTTTTTTATGCAATGTTTTTGCATAAGACTATGATTAACGTGCTTGTTGTCCAATAATTATTGAAAGAAGGTGACCAATATTAAAGGTATGAAAAAGGACCTGACCGAGGAAGAAGAATCAATATTTTTGAAACAGCTAAATGAGAAAGGCATGACAAGTGTTTTGAGAAAGAACACTGAGGACGATGTTCCTTTAAGGGGGAGGGAATTGTAACACCCCTATTTCCCCCAGCTTGTAATTAATCATAAAATATGATTTACCATGCTAAGGCATGTAGACAATGTAAATGTATTATTGTTTGAGTTGCCAATAAATGATCGTGGGGGTGAATCCTTGAAATTATTGGTCATGATATCACTAGAGGAAAGAATGTGAAAACTATAAGGGAGGGTCATTATATCAAATAACCCCAAATTCCCTTGATGAGGATAATAAACCTCCTTTGGATCCCAAGGAGAGAAAGCAGTTAATGAAGAAAGGACTAGTGGTTGAATTATCAACCACTCCCATGAATGGAAGCATGGCCAAAACTGCAGAATGTCAGCCCAAAGTACCACTAGGTATGACAGGCCAAGATGACCGAAACTCCCTTATGATAGAAGGAACAAGATGGGTTGAGAACCATCCTAGAAGAAAGATATACAAATGGATAAGGAGAATACGTGGAGCTCTCCAGCGGATAATAAAGATAAGGCTACGAGCTTGATGCCGAGTGAGCATATGATAAACCTCACCGAGGCCATAACAGAGAAGAAAATATCTGAAAGTTTGCAAAGAACAGAACCCGAGCAGAAGCTGAAACAAAGAAAGAAAACTTGAGAACTGCGAGAGTTCCCTGGTGATATCATGGCTTGGAACAAGGGTGGCAAGAGTGCTAAGAATGAATTACTCTGAGCCTATGGTTGGGTGGAAGGACGAACACCCACAACTAGTTAGTTGGCTACCACCTGTAATAGGTAAGTAACCACATATCTTGTGTATTTAAGTGGTACTGTGAATTAAAGTTGGATATCCTATGAATGTTGCAAGGATGGATATGTTTTCTTAATGATTTATACTATATCCCTTTTTGCGTCTGCTTGATTGTGTAATTAGGAAAGTAGGGAATTACATGGATTGGAAATGTTTGATACTCGTAAATGCTTGCACCTTGTGGTGGCTTAAGCTAGAGCCACAAACTGTCAGTTCGTTGACCTTGGGCACAGTTTCATGTATGCATGTCGACCCTCCTAGTCATTCTGAGTCCCTTGGAGGAAGGAGTCTGCTAAAGCTCAGGAGAGATAGTGCACGTATGCACAGGCTCTCTACGAGGCAAGCAGAGACCGAGAACCACTTAAGTTCTAGAGATTAAGGAATGAGTGTAAGGGGTGAGCGAAAGAATTCTTCCAAGCCTTAAGTTCAAGAGAAAAAGCGCAAATATATTAAGCCTTTTAGAGCCAACAAAGCTAAATAAGAATAGCGAGTTTGAAGTATCGAAAGGGAAGGTTCGTTTGTTCGGAAGATGAATGAACGAGAACTGTTCGGGAAGAGACAAGGTCCATTGTGTCTGTTGGATATAGGAAGGAGTGTGGGAGTCAACCCCTTGAGTCCTTCGGACTTTGCAAGTTTGGTTAATTGATAAAGTTCGTTGTAAGAGAAGTAAAAATCCCCGAATTCCCAAAGTCCCGAAGTTAATCTAGACCTTAGATCTGAGGATGCCCGGGATCCATCTCGACCGTCAGATCTATGAGGTAATCATTTCGGCACTAACAAAATCTAGGAGATTTCAATTGAGGAGTGAGTCAACCTCCCAAAGTCTCGAAGTCCATCCTAGCTGTTGGTCCCAGGAGACGTGTGGCACCAGATCCTTCGCTTCAGAGGTTTACTGCTCTGGAGGAAAATGGATTGTGTGAAGCGAGAACTCCCAAAGGTCGACGTGTCAGATTTCATCCCGACCGTTGATAGTAGGGGATGTGTGTTCGAACATTTGACACTCCGAGAGGGTTACACTATAGAGGTTTGTGTTGGTGAGCATGTTGAGATTCCCAAAGTGCGAAGTCCCGAAGTGATCTCTAGCCATCGATTCATGGGAGATACATGTCAATAGATCATGAACTCCGTGTGAAAGCCTTTCGGAAGAAGGTGAGTGTGGAAAGGTAGAAACTCCCAGACACTGAAATCCTGAAGTAAACCATGACCGTCGATCGCTATAAGGGCCCGTGGCGACAGATTGTGGACTCCGAAGAAATCTGTTTGAGAGTTTTTAATTGAGATTTGAGACTCCCAAATTCCAGAGAGCTGGAGAGCTAAAGTATATCTCAACCATCCATTCGAAGTAGATCTCAGTCGTCAGATCACCTGAAGTAAATCTCATGCATTGGATCGTCCGGGGTGAATTTGAATCATTTAACCCAGAAGAGACGTGGCATAGATCGGTGGATTCTAAGTAGAGTCTTGACGTAATTCATAGCCATCAGATCAAGAAGACAAGTGGCACAAATCCGTAGATTTTGGGTAAAGACCCGAAGCAAGTCTCAACCATCTGATTCAAGTGGACACACGACATGAATCCACTTACTTTGAGGGGAAGTGAAGTCTGATATTTGAGATTATAGAAATCCAGAGACCCAAAGGAGATCTCTATCGTTGATCGAGAAGGGAGCCGAAGGACCGTTGATCTAGTTGAAAGGGCCAAAGTCCCAAAGCAGAAGCATAACCATTGGATTGGGAGGATGCGTGGCAGACGATCTTCCATTTCGGAGAAATCACTTCGGAATAAATGAGAGTTTGAGAATTGAAACACCTGAAGGTCGATCTCATGGAGAAGATCATAGCCGCACATCTAAAGGGACATGTGTCAGCAGATCTTCCATTTCGAAAGATTTTCATATGGAGAAAAGTAAAGATTTGAGAGTTGAAAACTCCGAAACCCGAATCATGAAACAAATCATGTACGTTGATTTGAAAGGGTCAGATCTGATCTGTAGGTTTGAAAGGGACAGATCTGAGCCGATAGTTCAGAAGTATCGTCAAGATTGTGAGATCAATGGCAATGTTGCATTGTGGGGACATAAGGTGTTCTAACTTTAAAAAGTTGAGGGCGGGCCGCAATCGAGACCACGGTATTGACAAAATGACACGTGGTGGATCGTGGTGAATTGCGGGGCGAAAATAAGTTTAGTTCCAAACCACTCTTGATCACAACCGAAATCATGTAATTGGCATTCGGTCGTAACCTGCGGTCATATGCAATGGTCAGCAAGAGAAAATGGGCTAACGCCAACACTGAGACTTCACTGAAGCACAAAGGAGAAGGTCGTGAGTATCATAAGACCTACNCCGAAAGGGCCTGTGTTTTATTAAGAGGTGAGACTATCAAGGTCTCAAAGTCTTGTTTGACTTAGAGAACCAAAGAATCTTGACCGGAGAGTCAGGCTGAGATCTAGACTTTCCAAATTAGAAATCCTGGATGGAGAATCTGTCCATTAAGAAAATAATTTTTTTTATGCCCCACCGTGGGTGTGTTATAGTAGGGCCCTTGCCAAAATTTGATCCGTAGTAGAAAAAGGAGACATATGAGAGAGAAAAATAAATAAATTAAGTACTTGGAAAAGATTGGGGGGCATCAACATCATCTACACCTCATGTAGACGATCGTCTTATGCCCGAGAAGCCAACTAGAAAGGTAAGCATGATAAAAAAATTCTTGAGGAGTTGTGTAGCTCTAATGAAATATGAAACTTCTCAGTACATTATATGACATGATTGATCACTGTACAAGAGGAAGGGAAACTCCTATCACACAAAGGATGGTAAATCGGGTATTGTATAGGAAGAAAACCAATGGAGAATTCAAATTTAGTGCACATATTGGGGAGTATGATGTGGATAATTTTATCTTGGACCTAGGGTTCAACATGAATGTTTTACCTAAGAAGACATGGGAGATGATGGGAAAACCCAAGTTAGTATGGTATCCTATTCATCTAAGGCTCACAAATAATCACAAAATAGTACCAATTGGTCATTTGACAAGAGTCCCTGTGAACATAGATGGGGTACAGAGCATGGAATACTTTAAGGTTATTGAGATCGTGGATGAAAGTCAACCATATCCAACACTCACGGGACTCAAATGGGATTTTTATAACCATGAAATCATTAAATTGAAAAGGAGGGAGATGATATTTGAGGTTGGATATTTGAAAGTTACTACACCCTTGGACCCAACAGAAGGAAAGAGATACATAGAGCCAGCAAGAGGAAATGACAAGGACAACTTATATAACAGGATTGTGCAGATGGAGGATTATGTCAAACTGACTATGAATGGTTCCCTGAGTTGGAGAAGTATTTGTTCGTGTGCATTAGATTTAGAAGAAGTTCTAGAGCATTTGAAGTAGAGGATGCATGAAGTGTCAACTAGATGATGTGCACGCATAACCCGATCCTTGCGTTGGATTGGAACAGATCTGTGTGATCCATCTAGGTATGATGGATTAAATTACATATGTTTGTTTGTAAAATAATTTGAGTTGCAGGTACCTAAACAACAAAGGTTGTTATCACTATATAATGTCCTAAAAGCGACTCCAACCAGATGGTGGGATGCACACAAATAGGGGATGAAATATTGGTCATAGTGCAACATAATCATGCAAATAAGGTTTGGTACTGAGGAAGAAAATATTTCGTAGAAGTATACAAGAGAGAGTAACCCAACATGTCATGTTGAGAAGTGCATGGCTTTATAGAGTTTAGTACCAGAAACAAAATGGACACACAGATTTATACAGACACTGGACACAATTCCAAAGAACTGGTATATGGAATTGGAAATGCATAAGGAAACAAAGCGATGGGAAGAGTTGGTCCAGAGGTTCAAAGTCACAATTTTATTTTAACATGAATCCCCAACCATAGATGTAGCACTACAAGCTATTTGAAGTAAGATCTTGTCAGAAGACAGGCCGATGGAGGTGTTATCAATGTGTAGTGTGCATAGAGATAATATAACTATCCATGAGTTATTGGAATGCTACAATGTAGATAAGGAAGAACATGATGAGGAAGATCCAAATAATTTACAAGTACCTAAGACAAAAGCAGAATGAGCAGTAGAAGGGATAGAGATTGAGTCTACCACATACACACAACCTATAAATACGTGGAAGGTAAACATTGGTATGAAAAAGAATCCCAAGTTTGCGCAGATAGGAGATTATTTGAGTGATGAGACAGTAGAGAAGATTGCATAATTACTGCGAGAATACAAAGACCTATTCCCAACGATATTTTCAAAGATGAAGGGGATAGCTGGAAACTTAGGTGAGATGAATATTCCATTGAAACCAGGAGCTAAGTGAGTGCGATAGAGGCCTTACATGTTAAATCCAAAGTACAAAGAGAAAGTGAAAGATGAACTAGACATGACATTGGACACATAAATTATTGAACCAGTAGAAGAATCCAAGTGGACCAGTACAATGGCAGTGCAGAACAATAAGACATGAGGAATCATGATTTGCGTGGATTTGAGAAAGTTGAATGATGCATGTTTACATGACCCATTTCCAACACCATTCATAGATGAGGTACTGGAGAACATAGGAGGACAAGGAACTTATTCTTTCACAGATGGATTCTCGGGGTACCACCAGATAAAAATTTCATAGGAGGATCAACACAAGACCACTTTCATGATAGAGTGGGGTAGTTATCAATATACAATAATTCCCTTTGGAATGAAGAACTCCCATGTGATTTTGTCGAGAGTTGTGGTAGCAATGTTTAAGGAATTTATTCATAAGTTCCTTGAAGTGTACTTGGATGATTGGACTATGTTCAATATACTAAAGGATCACATAGAATCACTCAAGATGATGTTTGATAGGTGTAGATAGTGTCATATTTCGCTGAACTTGAAGAAATGTACTTTTTGCGCACTATTTGGAATTTTGTTGGGACATGTAGTACGCAAGAAAGGATTACTCGTAGATCCAGTCAATATCATAGTAATTATGGAGTTAGAACCACCTACATCAATCATACAACTAATTGAAACCTTGGGTCATACATGCTATTAAAAAATTATTATTAAGGGATATGCATAGATCACAACATTGATGGAAACATTGTTGAAGAAGGAAACAAAGTTTCAATGGAACGAGGACTGTCAAAAGGGATTGGAAACCTTAAACCATAAACTGGTAACCACGCCAATTATGATGTTTTCATATTAGAACAAAGAGTTCCATGTACATGTAGATGCATCATCCATACCGTTCGTCTCAGTACTATCTCAACCATGGGAGGGGGACATAGATCACCCAATTGCATTTTCAAGTAGGAAGTTGTCCATAGAAAAGAATAATTATACTACCATGGAATGAGAAGGATTAGAAATGGTCTATGTGCTACAGAAGTTCATGTTGGAAATATTGAGAGGGGGGTGAATCAATATTTAGAGAAATTATTATTTTTTAACTTGTACTTCGATCAGATCATGTATTCAATTTATATCCAATCAACAATGAATAATATCCAATGAACAAAGAATAATAGTATAAGAGATACACCAATACAACATGCACAGTATATAAGAAGTAATCATCTATTATTGTTCAAAGGAAGTACTGAATTCCAAAGGTAGCTATAACTTCCAAATATAAGGGGAGGGATAAACCTCCAAAAGGAAGATACAATCCTCCAAGATCAAGAGAGGGTTGACCTCTCTAACCTTTCCCCTTCCTTCCACCCAAGAATATAGGCGAGATAATAAAACTTTACATTAAATTATCACCATCAACCAACCATCACATAGAGCCTGGTAATGTTGCCCGAGACTTCTTCAACTTCTGCAATTCTTCACTTCTTGGAATAATCTGATCCTATATCTGATATTACTCAATGTATTCTCTAAAACTCCTCCAAGTTTCACTCCTTGAATCCTCCCATAAAAGGAGTTATAGAAAAAATGGTAGACCTTATTCAATTTTGGCTTATTCAGGAGAGAGAACTTGTACATCATGCCCTGCGCTCAATATTTAACGCCAGATTCTGAAATTTGGAAAAAAGAAACTAAAACCTGTACTATTCCAATGCAATTGGTCTCACTTCATTCAGATTATCTATGAATATGTTATTATTGTTTTACCTGGAACACATGTTTATGACTAGCTTCACGACAAGTCAAAAACCCTATCTTCCATAGAGTGTATCTACAAAAGCATAGCGAATTAAGAGATGAATTTTTTACCAAATGTACCTCAATATTTCTTCTCAATTCCTCCGAATTTCACCATATGAATCATTCTAGAAACATATTTATAGAGAAAATGGTAAGATGACTTGTAAATAACATACCTTAGAACACATCACCAAAATACTTCATCCTCTGTTGAAATTCGGCCTTTACTTATGATTTCCTTAGAAGTTCAAATTATATATCCTTTCTCATTAATAAACTTGTGTGTACTAAAAAATGAATGTATAATGAGATGTATTTTTACCCTTTATGTCACTTCCCTTTAACATTAGGGCCGACATGTAGTTTCTGCTTCAATTCACATTGTCATCTTCCAAAATTCATTTCTCCCCAATCATGAGGATCCATGTGACGTGCCACATACCACTGGAAGCGGCATGAATTATACTATCCATACATGGGTGTTGTATCTACATGTGTATTTGTTTTCATTTCTATCTACTTCGATCAAATGTGGCATCGAAAATCCAATGACTAGTGTTGACATCAATGACTACAACCAATGACTAGGGTTGACATCAATGACAACAACCAATCTTCCAACAACCTCCCCCTTTTTCATTGATGGAAACACTCATGCTCCCCATGTTATCATGCTCTCAATTTCTCTCCCCCTTTGACATCAATGGAAAAGGGTGGGGTTTCTTCCCTTGAGTTCAATGGCATAAGGTGACCTTCTTCTTTGGGGCTACTTCCTTTTACAATTATTTTGGTAGATGAGTCATCTCCAAATGCAACATTTCCACTCTTTTTCTTCAAGATGAGAAATTTGCTTTGATCTCAGATCATATGTGATGAGCACCCATTGTATATGCACCATTCATATTCTTCTTTGCATTCTTCAATGACCAATGCTATTTGACAGTTTTCATTATCTGGAATTTCTTTCCTTCTCCATGTTGTAGTTGGTATAGGGAAATTTGGCATAGGATTATCTTCCTTCATCTCTCTGTAATCTCATGCTTTGTGACCAAGATTATTTCACTTGTAGCATACAATTGTTTTATCCATTAATGGGTCAAATGGATTATGATTTTCGTTGACCGGTCTGTGAACATTTCCATATCTACTATTTGCACCATTGATGTATCTTCAATAGTTATTCCTTTCCTTGATTCTATAATTGATTTCCTTGTGTCCAAGATTCCCACAAGTATAACAATGTCCAAAAAAGAAATTTTGATACATGCGAGTAAGTGATATTCTTTGTGGTGTGGTCCATCTGGGTTCATGATATATTATTTTGTAGTTTCCTTCATAATGATTTCTTTCATACCTGATGGGAGAGGATGTTCTTGATGTCTCATTCCTTCTGAATTCTGGTCTTCTATCTCATTGTTCAACTTTCCCTAGAGTGTTGGTTTCATCCTTTTCATCTTCCTTCTCTTGTTTTGTTGTCTTCAAAATATCATTGTATCCTAGCCCTGTCTTGTCGTTTGAATATATTTGACTGCTAAGGATCTCATCTAATTTTTCAGTTCTTCTTTCAAACTTATTCAACTTTTGTATTGTCAATAGTATCTCCCCTTTTGTGTGATCCAATTCTTCTTTCATTTCTCATAATATTCTAATTGTTCCTTCAAGATATCAATGGTATTTTCAAGCATGTGATTCTCTTCTTCACAACTACTCAATTCACCTTTTAGTATTGTATTTGTGTTTCTAAGATTGTTATTTTCGATTTCAACATGCTTCAACTTTTCAATATTCTCATCTTCTTGTTCACTCTCTAGGTTGTCTTTGTATCCCCAAAAGGAATCAAATATGGTTTCTTCATCCGAGTCTTTTTCAGAAATGATTTCTTCTTCTTTAGAACTCTTGTGATCATCATCCTGGGTTTCTTGGGTTATGCATCACTCTCATTTGAGGAGATGTCATCATCCTTGGAGTATAATCTCTTTTTATTATTGAGACTTCTATTTTTATAGTAGAATCTTTCAACAATATGTCCTATTCTACCACAGTTAAAGCATTTGAGAGGAGACTTACCTTTGTATCTACCGGTTCCCTTTTGGAACCTTCTTATGAAATTTTCTATTTCTTCATCAATGTTGTTATCCTTTTCTTTTGTATTCTTTATGGATTTAAAGGCTGATTCATTGTTTGGCTGGTCATTGTTTGTACCTGTAAGAGATCCATGTAATTCATCCATTGTCATTTTGGTCAAGTCCCTAGTGTCTTCAATGACGGAGACCTTAGCATCATACTTCAAGAGAAGTGATCTCAACACTTTTTGTACAACCAAGGATTCATTGTTATCTTCACCTAATCCTCTGATAGCATTAAAAAATTCATCAACTCCGAGAAAATAGGTTGCAATATCTTCCTTTTCATCCATCTTCAAATTTCCAAATTATGCTCTATGTTGTTGAAGTTTGACCTGCTTAACTTTTGGATCACCTTCATAGATACTCTTGAGTTTGTCCCATAGAAGTGCTACAACCCATCACTTTTCTAGCAATAGTTGGTGCCAATGCTCCTATAATAACATGTCTAGATTTCGAATTATAGCTCATAAGCTTCTTCTCATTTGGATCGGTTGGAGCATTCTTTGGGATTACATAGTCATTTACAACTGAACCAAATGTATACTCCCAAATATGTTAGGTAAGTTTTCACTCTATAACTCTAGTATGCATAATTTATTCCATCAAATTGTTGAATCCCATTTGGAATGTGCTCATGGTCATTCATCTCTGCTCAGGATTTTCCTTCCAGTGATTAAACTGTTCTGAAGGAAACTTGCTCTGATACCAATTGTTGGAAATACTAAGAGGGGGGTGAATCAATATTTAGAGCAATTATAATTTTTTAAGTGTACTTCAATCAGATCATGTATTAAATTTAGATCTAATCGGAAATGAACAATATCCAATGAAAAATGAAGAATAGTATAAGAGATACACCAATACACCATGCACAATATATAAGAAGTAATCATGTATTATTGTTCAAATAATACATAATATAAGGGGAGGGATAAACCTCCAAAAGGAAGATACAATCCACCAAGATCAAGAGAGGGCTGACCTCTCTATCCTTTCCCCTTCCTTCCACCCAAGAATATATGAGAGATAATAAAAATTTACATTAAATTATCACCATCAACCAACCATTACATAGAACTAGGTAATTCTACCCAAGACTTATTCAACTTCTGCAATTATTCACTTCTTGGAATACTCTAATCTTGTAGCGGATATTATTCAATGTATTCTCTAAAAATCCTCCAAGTTTCACTCCTTGAATCCTCCAAGAAAAGGAGTTATAGAGAAAAAGGTAGAGCTTATTCAATTCTGGCTTATTCAGGAGAGAGAACTTGTACAACATGCCTCGAGCTCAATATTTAACTTCAGATTCTAAAATTTGGAAAAATTAAACTACATCCCATACTCTTTCCAATGAAATTTGTCTCACTTCATTTGGATTCTCTATGAATATGTTATGACGGTTTTACCCGGAACACATGTTTATGACTAGCTTCAGGACTATTCAAAAACCCTATCTTCCACAAAGTGTATCTCCACAATTATAGTGAATAAAGAGCGAACATTTTTACCACACGTACCTCGATATGTCTTCTTAATAGCCTCCAAATTTCACTATTTGAATCGCTCTAGAAATAGATTTATAGTGAAAATGGTAAGATGACATATAAATAACATACCTTAGAACGCATCACCAAAATACTTCATCCTCCCTTGAAATTTGTCCTTCTTTACTTCAGATTTCCTCAGAAGTTCGACTTAGATCTCCTTGCTCATTAATAAACTTGCGTGTATTAGAAAATGAATGTATAATGCGATGTAATTATACCCTTTATGTCACTTCATTTTAACATTAGGGCCGGCATGTAGTTTATGGTTCAATTCACATTGTCATCTTCAAAAAATCATTTCTCCTCAATCGTAAGGATCCACGTGACGTGCCACATACCACCGGAAGTGGCACGGATTATACTATCTATCCATGGGTGTTTTATCTACATGTGTAATTTCCTTCATGTCTATCTACTTCGATGAACTGTGGGGTCCAAAATCCAATAGATAGGGTTGACATCAATGAATACAACCAATGACTAGGGTTGACATCAATGACAACAACCAATTTTACAATAGTTCATAAATTATTTACTGGGGTCTCACTTTAATATGTACACAGAGTATTTTGCATTAAAATACTTAGTCAAAAAGCTAGTGTTGGGGGGGAGAATATGCAGATGAATACTAATGTTCCAGGAATACGATTTTGAGGTTGTAGTCAAACCGGAGAAGTTGAATGTGGGGCCAAATCATCCATCACACATACTATCAGGAGAATATGGTGGCAATTTAGATGACAACTTACCATATGCATAACTATTTGCAGTAAGAATGGTGGATGATTACTTCATGGACATCATACAGTTTTTAACTACAGGTATGGCTCCAATAGAGATGACATTGGCGCATAAGAAACAATTGGTAGTGAAAGCAGTAGATCATCGGTTGATTGCAGGGAGTTTATACAAGTTGGATGCAGATGGAATATTGAGACGTTGTGTGTTGGAACATGAAATACCAATGACACTAGAAGAAGCACATGACAAGATTGGAGGAGGAGATTATGTTGGAAGAGAAACTGCAAAAAATATGTTGTGTGCAGGGATTTGGTGGCCTACACTTCACAAAGATGCAAAGGCATACTACCAATCATGTGATGTATGTCAAAAAGTCGGAAATACATCTAGAAGGGATGAAATGCCTTTAAATCCACAAGTTAAGTTGTAATCATTTGATAAATGGGCCATAGACTTTGTAGGGCCAATCAATCCACAAGAAAGAAGAACAGGGGAAAGGTACATCATCACTGTGATGAAGTATTTGACAAGATGGGCAGAAGCAGCCCCAGTTACATATTGCACTATGGAGATTGCTGCGGGGTTTTTGTTTGAGAATGTAGTCACAAGGTTTTGATGTACGTGCATATTACTCAGTAATCAAGGCACACACTTTATGAATAAGAAAATTGCATAATTGAATGAGGAGTTCCAAATCCATCATCAAAAGAGTGCCTCGTGTCATCCTTAGGCCAATGGAACAATGGAGGATTTCAATAAAATCTTAGAGAATGCCTTGACAAAAAATTTCAACATAGGGAGAGGCAATTGGTACTTAAGAGTTTCTGCACTGTTATGGGCTTACATGACGTCAAGTAAAAAGTTGTCAAGTTAGACACCTTTTATATTGGTGTATGGGTAGGAAGCAATAATGCCAATGGAATTACTTCTACCTAGCCTATGCATTATAGCAATCACTGAGCTATCAGACTCAGGCACAATATAGGAGAGATTGACACAGTTAGTACAACTTGAGGAAGATCGGTTTGTCATAGGTTTCCATCAACAAGTTCAAAAGGCTAGAGACAATGCTTGGCATGATCGACACATCAAACATAAAAAGTTTCAAGTGGGGGATTTAATATTTCTCTATGAAAACAAGTTCATGCAGCATCCAGGAAAGTTTAGAATGCACTAGTTAGGACCCTATATGATTCAACATGTAACAAAGACATGTTTTGCACAATTGGAAACCATGAATGGAGAAGTCATTGGAGGAATGGTGAATAGAAGTCAGTTGAAACTCTATAGAGATGACCGATAGTCTACGGAGTAATATGGGCTTCACCAGAACACTTGTATTATAGTAACTGTACCATAGTAGGAAGGAAAAACACAGAAAAATAGTTAAAAGTAGAAAAAGGAAGAAAATAAAATAAAAAGTAGATATAGGAAAAACAAATATTACAGAGTACAAGGAATTGGAGATTGCACATAAGGAATGGTGATCACGCATTAAAATGGAACTGCGTCAATTCAGAAAATAATACACAGAAGAGAAATACTACAAATAACACAGATATAAAAGCAATAACTATTGTGTAGTTTGACAATGACAAGACCGTTGGAAGCATTAAAACATGGAAATGATGGCTACGAAGTGAGAATGACATGTCATAAAGGTGCCATAGAATATTATATGGTAAAAGCCGTCGGAAATCATGACAAATTAATAGTATGAGGGAAAACTCATACGACATATTTGGTAATAAATATGCATTTATTTAACAACTCATCAACCATGTTCGCTGATTGGAAAAGCTACTTGTTGAGTGAAGAGACATGCACAGTTTGCAACAAGGAACAAAAATAACAGAAGGTCATTAAGTGTAAGTCATTGTTACATACAAGTGAGAGAAAACTAGAGAGACCAGAGAGAATACGAGTGCATCAGAGATGAGCTACAACTACCAGAGAATAGATGCAGAGTCATTTAAGGAGTCTGTCATACAAGACGTATGGCCCCACCGAAAGTTGGAGCGCCATATGTAGCAGTGAAAAAATAGGAAAAATGACCAGTAGAGACACCATATGTCAATGAAGTAGCCCGAGCTTCGACTTTGGCTCCGTCAGTAAATGAGATACAGTTCCACACTAAACCTATAAGAAAAGAAGAATAATTTAATCAAGAACACAAATGACACAAAAAATCACATAGTACAACGAGATTTTACCCTGTAAACCATTAATGGGGAAAACCAACATTCCTTGAGTGTTATACTTTCTTGATGTCTTATTCAAACTGAATAAAAGGTTACATGTCTAACCTTGGTCCACACCTAAGACACAATCGACATCATACCCTCTTTTCTACGCAAGAACAACCCTATAGCCAATTTGACTTACATATGCATGACCAACAACCTACGATTTACACATGTATTAGCCTTTACATCCTTACAACACACGTCTTTGTAGGATTTACAACAAGAAAACCTTAAAGATTTGCACCAAAAAATGATTACATATCCATGCATATCATTGGCTACAAATCCCACAAATCTTAGGATTTTGTTATAGTCGACTCCAAGTTCGATTACTAGTCGACTACCAGTCAGACTTCATTCAATATATAGTCGGTCATCTCATGCCCACACTTTGACCTCTTGTTGGTTTACTTTCTGTCAATATCTTCGACTTCGACTTTACCCAGTCGACTCCCTCGACCTTTGACTTGTTTTCAATCCACTTCGACCTTGACTATTGTCGATCCACCTCGACCTTCGACCGTCAGTCGATTCACCTCGACTAGACTTACACTACAAAGAATATAACAACCCAAAATTCTCCCACTTGTTGTGTTATTTGCTGAAACATGAGATTCCATAAATTTTTGTTCATAGGCCTAGGGAAGAAATGATCATTTCCTCTCTGCACTAGGAGAACTTCACAACAGTCACAGACTTGGTCAACGAGTCTACTATGTTTTCTAACGTGTATACTTTCTCTGGCAGTACCTTGTTACTCTCCATCATATCTCTTACGAAATGGTATTGTACATCAATGTGCCTAGTCTTTGAATGATAAGCAAGGTTCTTTTCCATACATATTGCGCTTTGATTGTCGCAATTCACCTTCATATCTCTCTGCTCAAACCTGATTCCTGAACACAACCTTTGTAGCCATATCGCTTCTTTTCTTCCATAAGTACCCACCATGTATTCAACTTCTGATGTTGACAAGGCTATGATAGCCTTTCGCTTAGTCATCCAACTTATTTCTCCACCAAACATCTTGAATACATATTCGTTGGTCGACCTCCATCAATCCAGATCTCCAGAGAAGTCGACATTGACAAAGCCATGTACATTTAATTTACCATTGTCACCTCCAGGTCTTCCTTGGTAGCATATAACATATTCCTTCATGCCACACAAATACCTGAATACTCTCTTGACAATTGTCCAGTTCTCCTTTCTAGGTGTCGTCATGTACCTTCTCAACACTTTCACTACATGGGAAATATCTGGTCGAGTGCAGACCATCGCTTACATTACACTACCAACAACACTTGCAAAAAGAATACATTCCATATCCTCTATTTCTTCTCGTGTCTTTGGAAACTGGTCAACAATAAGCCTTACTCCCACTGGAATTGACACCTTCACTAGTTTGCAATACTGCATGTTGAATCGTTTCATAACTGTTTCAATGTACTTCGTTTGATTCAACCAAATCTTTCTAGAGGCTCAATCTCTCTTAATCTCCATTCCTAGAATGAAGTTAGCTGCATTGAGATCCTTCATGTCGAACTTAGAGGATAGATTCTTCTTCACCTCCTTTATTGTGTCCATGTTGTTTCTAATTAAGAACATGCCATCGACATACAAAGCTACACATATGAAACACCCACCTTCTTCCTTGGAATACATGCAGTGATCAACTTTGGTTCTCAGAAATTCTAAACTAAGGATGTGTGTGTTGAACTTATGGTACCACATCCTTGGTGATTTGTTTAGACCATAAAGGGATCTTTTCATTTTTCACACCAACTCTTCCTTGCCCTTTACTACAAATCCTTCAGGTTGTTTCATGTAGATTTCTTCTTCCAAGTCCCCATGTAGGAACATTGTCTTCACATCCATCTGTTCTATCTCCAGATCGAATGCTACAACCAGAGACATTAGTACTCTAATGGAAGTTTGTTTTTCAACAAGGGAAAAAATCTCACCGAAGTTGACTCTCTCGACTTGGGAATAACCTTTTGCTACCATTCAAGCTTTGAAATTCTCGACTTGTCCTGCGACATTCATCTTCTTCTTGAATACCCTTTTTCTACCAACGTGATTTCTTCCACTAGGTAACTTGACTAAATCCCATGTATCATTCTTGTGCAAGGATTCCATATCTTTGACCATGTTGTCCTTCCATAGTTTACTCTATGTCGAGTCGACCACCTCACCGACTGACTTGGGCTCATCGTCGATGGAAGTTAGCATGAATGTGGAATGAAATTCGAGTGGACTATACCTTACACCTTATTTTCTTATTATTATTTTCTTATTATTTTTGACCTCATATTCAATTAACTCATCTGAATCATCTTCTTTGTTCCTTAGTTCAAACTACGTTGTATTAGGATTATTATCGGTCTGAACAACTTCCTCAGGCTCAGAATTCTCTGAAGACCACATATAGACTTTACATTATTATCATTGATGCAGGATCCCATAAATTATATCCTTTCATTCCTTCTTTATATCCAATGAAAATATATTTTATTGCGTTCTTGTCCAACTTGCTCCTCTTTTCATTGGGATCATGCAAAAATAAATCACAACCAAATACTTTGAGATGTGCCATCGAAGGCTTGTTACCTGAACATACCTCATGTGGAGTCATGTTGTTTAGTGCTGATGAATGAGACATATTCACTATATATCTTTCAGTGTCGACTACCTCTACTTAGAATTCTTGTGTGATCCCAACACCACTGAGCATGCTCCTTGCCTTATCCATCAACGTTCTGTTCATTATTTCGGCAACTCCTTTTTTTTTTTGGGTATATGGTCTGGTATTTTAGTGTTCTATTCCACACTGCCTACAGAACTGATCAAATTCCTTTCCACAAAATTCACCACCATTGTCATCCCTGAACACTTTAATCCTATTCTTTGTATGGTTTTCCACAAGAGATTTAAACTCCTTAAATATCTCGAAAACCTTTGATTTATTCCTTAGGAAATATATCCATGTCTTCCTTGAATAATTATCTATGTAGGAGACATGATATAGGAGACATCACTATGCACCAAATATAGAATCCTTCTTTCCCTTGTCTCTCCATATGGGAACCTCACCTGAATTTTTTTTCCATATATGAAATGTTCAAAAAAATTTGACCTCTAAACCACATTCAATAAACCCTTCGACCATACCTTTGCTTTTCATAGCTCGAAGTCCTTTTTCTCCAATATGTCCCATCCTCTCATGCCATAACCTGGTTAGGTCGATTTATCATGTCTTGTTGAGTCGACTTGTACCGACTTAGCTCGAGTCGAGTTGAGTTGATTCGCAGTTGAGTCGATTTTAGGTGCAATGATGTTGTTGCATCCAGTCGAGTTGACATTCTATAACAACTTGTATATGGTTCCAATCCAAACTACTTGCATTAAGACCATCGCACCTCTGACCATCTTGCATGAATCCTTCTAAAAGAGAGCACGCACACTTGCGTCACTCATCTTGTTGACATATATCAGGTTTCTTTCCAAACCCAAAATGTCTAGCACATTTGAAGGAGTTATTTTCCTCCCATCATGTAGTATCAATCAAATTCTTCCTTGACCGAAAATTATGGTTGTCGATTCATCCCCCAAGAATGAATAAACCCCATCATATCGTTCATATTCATAGAACCATTATTTATGTGGTTTCATATGATAGGATGCTCCTAATTTGATCAACCAAACATATTGATCTGACTGTGTATTGGTTGAATCTAGGTACACATCACCTCCCTTATTCGGGGTCATCTTTCTCTCAGTCAACTACTTCACGTCGGATCTAACATTGACTTCTATTTTCTTTGAGTTACAGTCCTTTTTATAATGCCCATATTTACCGCATTTCTATCATCTTCACATCGACTGAACCATGGATTTAGATCTACCCTTTGACTTGAACTTTCTATCGAAGAATATTCCTTTATCGTTGTCTACCGGTTGAACTCTCACTACTAGAGCATCTTTGGTCGATACTTCCATGTTCTTCCTTCTCATTTCTTCCAAAAACAAAGAAGCAACAATGTCCTCTAGAGCTAGTGTGGTTGTATTACTCCCAATATCCATGACTAAGTTATCCCAAGAGTCTGGAAAATAACATAATAGGCTGATACACTTCTCCTCATCAGTGATATTCAATATCCACATACAATAACTGGCTTAAAACAATATTAAACACATTTAAATGCTCAGTCACAAAAATGCCATCACTCATTCTCAGAATATACAATTTCTTTCTAGGACACAACTTATTTACCAGAGATTTTGACTGGTATAAGCTTCCCAACTTGTCCCACAATTTCTTGGTTGAATCTTCACTTGAGACATTTAGTAGCCTCGAATCTGCAAGACAAAGCCAAATGATACTTCTTTCTCTTCTTTCGAGTTTCTCCCATTCTTCCTTCGACATGCTTATTGGATGGGTACCTGGACAGACGTTGTCCATTGTTCTCGATCTACAAGAAGATCTTCCATTTTAAGCTTCCAAAGGTCAAAATTATTGCCATTGAATTTTTCCATCTCTATTCTGGAACTGCTCACCATTCTTTCCCAATATCTTTAACACAATTTATGACTTACGACTCTTATTGTACCTAGGGTTTAGTTCGCATATTCAAGATTGTTAAGTCAAGATATGATATACTCGCCAAGGCATAACACCTATATGATAACTCACTTTTTAGAGGAGACCTAAGCTCTGATACCACATGTCAGGAAATGAGATACAGTTCCACACTAAACCTAGCAGAAGAGAAGAAATATTTAATCAAGAATGAAAATGACACAAACAATCACATATTACACCGAGATTTTACCCTGGAAACACTTAACCGAGAAAACCAACATTCCTTGAGTGTTATTCTCTCTTGTTTTATTATTCAAACTGAATAAAAGGTTACATGTCTAACCTTGGTCGACACCTAAGACACAATCAACATCACACCCTCTTGCTTGCACAAGAACAACCCTGCAGCCAATCTAGTTTACATATGCATGACCAACAACCTACAATTTACACATGCATTAGCCTTTACGACCTTACAACACACCTCTTTATAGGATTTATAATAGGAAAAATGCTAAATATTGGTTCCCAAAAATGGTTATTGGTCCATACATAGCATTGGCTACAAATCTCGCAAATCTTGGGATTCTATTACAGTCGACTCTAAGTTGGATTACCAGTCGACTGCCAGTCAGCCTTCATTTCGTCTCAATTCGGTTGTATCACACCCACACTTCAACCTCTTGTTGGTTGACTTGTCATTGATATCTTCGAATTCGAATTTACTTGGTCAATTCCCTCGACCTTTGAATTTTCCTGGTCGACTCCCTCGACCTTCGAATTGTTGTCGATCCACCTCACCCTTGACTATTTGCATTCCACCTCGATCTTTGACTACCATTCGATTCATATCGACTAGACTTACACTACAAAGAATATAACAACTTAACAAGCTCCACAAGATGGTTTCCATGGATATTACCTAGCAACGAGGATGGATAATGTGCCACCAATCACAATACTATCAAATGGGAAGTACCTGTTGTTGACAACACTAGTTCCACCTAGTGTAAGCATGGAAGGAGAGATGCTCAGAAATATTTTCATCCTAAATTTCATGGATCATGACATTACTAAACAACAAAAATTCCTAGAGCTGGCCAGGGAAAATTATTTTCACACTAGGAGTGTACTAGGCATAGGAGTAATCTTGCCGGAGACATAAGAGTGGGAGACAGGATTAGAGAAGGTGGGCATCCTCAACTTGTTGGAGATCCCACATTTCAGACGAAGCTTGGAGATTAATGATTGTGTGAAGGTGTTTCCCAACTGTGTCCATAGGGGGGACACTGTGGCTTGATCCCCTAGTATCAACTAATACCATGCTGATTGCATGCATTATAGGACTCCCAAAGGCCAGAGAGGACCCGACCATTTTATTTAACAAGTCAAGAGAGCGAGCCCTCTCAGATTCAATGAAGGAAAAATTACAGACATTCAAGGGAAAGAGAGGACTAGAGATTAAAATAATCAATGAAAGAAATGTTTGGTTTGCAACACATGTGCTTGCCTGTAAGTTGCTGCGCAAGTGCATGAAGGATGAAGTACTAGCCGTAGTAATTGCAGCTACAAAAAAATGTGTTGAAGGGGTGCAAATGAATTGGGTAACCTTCTTGGTGAACCAATTCTTTCGGGATTGCATTGAGGCCCAAGAAAAGGGC
The DNA here is from genome assembly GCA_032191745.1 of Picea mariana. Taxonomy (NCBI): domain Eukaryota; kingdom Viridiplantae; phylum Streptophyta; class Pinopsida; order Pinales; family Pinaceae; genus Picea; species Picea mariana. Next base: position 53,890 of record JASDQU010013654.1, read on the forward strand.
ACAAAATTCCACTATGCATGGTTGTTGATTTTGATTACGTTGGTCGGTTGGAAAGAACCAGTTTATTATCAACACATGCACACATCAAGCTGAGGCAATTTGGCTGGGAGATATGCCAACTTATGGCATACGATGATCAAGAGAATAAAAAGTGACACCAATGCCAAATTTTATGTATACTTGGACACTATCACACATCTAGTTGCACACACACCACACATATCAACAAAGATGGAAGAAACATATAATGATATCGTGCGTTTTAAAGAAGGCATGCACCACATGTACGTGTAGGCCAAGAAGGACCCAACAGACTAGTGGTTTCTCACCAGTTATAGGTTAACCACATAAGACATATGTTTGATTGTAAATGAATAGGAAGAAGAATGGAAAATACTAGCACATAAAACATGGCAAGATGAAGAGGAAGAAGAGAAAGATAAAAGTGATGAGGATCCAAATGAAGAGAAAGGAAACAAGCAAAACAATGGTGCAGGAGATCTTCATAGCCCATCCAAAATAGTAGAGCAACAACTAGTTCCAACAATAGGGGAAAAAAGGAAGGACAAGTGGAAAGAACTGGAAGGAAGGGTGCATAAGAAGATGAAAGTGCATAGAGAAACCCCAACCTATGCATTGAATGATAATGACATGGACCGCATAGGTTACCAGGTACATGATGCCACATAAGAAATAATGTAGGAAGCCACTAGAAAACAAGAAGAAGAACAACAAAGAGTGCAAGATCAACTGGTAGCGCTCTAGTAGATGTTGGAAGCAACGCACATCACCAAAGAGATCAGAACTGAGGCAAGACCTTCTAGTATTCTAGTAAGGGAAGAAGAAAGTGTGTATTTGGCCTTGATTCAGTTAGAAACCAGACACAAGATACTACAACTTGAGACATATGCACTGGAAATTATGATGGTCGAATTGCAACAACATGTAAATGCACTAGGACATATGAACCTAGTTGTATCAAGGATGCCAATATTAGACTACAAGACTTGCATATAGGTGTACTGCACGCGATAACATGATAGGAAATGATAACAATGATGGATGAAACAGATCAATTACAAAAACAGTATGACACTATGTTTCAACAAAAGAGGGAAGTTGAAGGACAAGTGCCTTAGGCCATGAAGGAAAAAACCGAGGCTGATGAAAGGGTTAATAAATCCCTTAAGGAAAAGGATGAAGCTGAAGGAATATCGTAGAAAATCCAAGCAGTTGTCCAAAAATGATAAAAGGCCATACTAGAAGTCCCCATAGTAGTAGAAGCTGCTATGGAGGAACAAGTGTTAAAGATTGGTGAAGTCACCAAGGGCTTCAGAGCGCAGATTGAGGGCTTATGATTGTGGAGACTACCACAAACACCACTGAAAGTGTGAGAAGGAAGGGAGAGAATGGTGATGAAAATGTTTCCAATATCAATAAATTATAGGAAATATGCATAAAACTCTACAAGGAGAGCGCAAAAATATGGACAACGTTAGCAGATGATCCTAAGATGAAGGTTGTGGAATCCCGATTAAGAGAAGCACAAGAAAAAGCGCAACAAGATTTAGATAAGATAACTACCCTTCCACCAGTGGAATGTATGACAACAATTTTTTCTCAGAGGTAGTCATACTTGGAAGTACAGAAGTTGATGGATCAACAAAATATCCTTTAACAACGATTGGAACCATTATAGGAAGAAGCAGTGAGGATAATAAGGGAACTACCCACTATGCAGGGAAAGGTCAAACATGCAGCATATAAATCAGAGGAAAAACTCATGGCCTTGACTACACAGGGAACCTAGGGGATCGAAACAGAGGCTATGATAATCAAAGAAGTGGAGGTAGCAAAGGAAACCCCCCAAAATTTCATTACAACATGGAAGAGCAGGCAACAAGTCTGAGTGGCTCGGGACAAGCCATAGGTGGGTGTTGGGGGCTTGTTGGACAGCTAGTGTTGGGATGTAATTTTGGTAAAAATCCTAAGTATGGAAGAATTACACAACAAAGGTGTGCAGGAGAAGAAGGAATATTAGGGTGTGCAGAACTAAGGCGCATCTAGGAGGACAATGAACACTAGAGGCGCATCCAGAAGTATATCGCGTAGTGAGAGAGAATAAAGAAGAAAAAGAGAATAAAGCAGAGAATAAATCAAAAGAATAAAACAAACAAAAATGAAGGATGACAACTCGATATGCTAAAGATGGAAGGACACACAAAAGCAAGAAAGAACAACCAGTCAAAGTGCAAAAGCAACATGTAGACGAGAAAACAAGTGAAAGCAGTCAAATATCTAGTGAATTGGAGTTGTCATACAATGTAATAGGGTTTTGGGAGGAACCAAATATGGTTTTAATCCCTAAATATGATGTATACATATGGAATAGGTTGGGGGAATATGGGTTCCTCCTGGTGATTATTCTCAAGCAACATTGTGGAGTTTGTTCCAAGCTGCCGAGAGTTCTTTCCTATAAGAAGAGTGATAGGATAGTTTGTAAAGTAGGGG
>JASDQU010013654.1:56469-72204 GCA_032191745.1 Picea mariana
GAGAGAGAGAGAGAGAGAGAGAGAGAGAGAGAGAGAGAATATTGAACTACAGAGCGGCTAGGCTAGGAGATATGGAAGATAATCATGATATATCTGTGTAAGCGTAGTGCACAAGCCATAAGAAATTGACAAACGCATAATAAACAAGCCAACCATTGTGGGCGTAACCCATAGTTGGGTGAACCACGCTAAATATTGTGTCAAATGTATGTTATATGAATTTTCATGGAATAATTTTTATTCTTATTAGATTAGATCCGTGTTAAGTATAATCATGGCGTAAAAATCATGACTATGCTAGTAACAGGTTATGTGGTAAACTAGAATCTAATGATAGTATGAAAATGAAATCACTAAGTAGTTAATAAGGAACAAGGACATAATTACACACACATAAATTGTGAGGGAGAATGAACAAGATGGTCACCTCCCATTCCCTCACTATTGTAGAAACCAGGTTCTTGCAGTCCCAATAGATACCTCGAGTGAGACTTCATCTACGCAAGAAGGTGATGTCGAAAGGGAAGGTGTTTGGTGGGTTTTGTTGGTTAAATATAACTTGAACCTAGGGTCTTACAAAACACATGCAATGCCAACAAAAGGTAAATCGTTTTGGAAATAATTTTTTTACAAAATGTCAATTTGGGAAAATGACAAAATTGGTTTTACACCTCATCACTTGTCTTGGGATTTGTGCTCTCTCAATGAAACATTGATTGATTCCCTATTTTGAAACTATAAATAAGGTGTATTCATGGTGTCCAAGGCCATCAATGGTTTTCTAATTGACTGGGACGAAGGCCCAAGGAAAGGGGAAAATTGTGGGTTGCTTTGGAGGGAAGGGGTCTTCGGTTTGGCCACTGAATGTAAGAAAATTTCTATTGTTCAGGAACTTTTCAGATTTGATTTTACCCACCCCTTATTCCTATAAGCTTCCCTGAGGGCCGATGAAGGAAAGCTTAAGTTTGGGCTTGATTTGGTTAAGGGACCCCTGGGCATGAACCTTGGAAGGTTGTTCCCTCATACTAGGTAGCCATAAATAAGATTTTTTAGGATTCCATGATGTATCTCTATCCACCATCTTTTCGTTTCCTTTCACTTAGCACAAATCAATCTCTGAATGAGTGAGATATGTCCTTGGAAATGTTCAAGGGAAAGTACTAGTTGGGGGGCTAATTAGTGAAATATTGGAAATTAAAACTGAAATAGGGATTTAATTTCATAATTGGCAAGCTACTACAGTTCAACATGGATTTAGATGAAATGTGTTTCTTTCACTGGGCTGAATTTGGCCACGAAGGATTCCAATTAGGCCTCCTTTCGAAACATGTTTCTAGGCCAATGAGGAGTCCCTCACATTCCAGAATGTCTCTTTGAAAAACAAGGATGAATTTATGAAGGTGAATACCATGGCTAGTTTCTACACTTTATCCCGGTTGTTTTTGTTATCCTTGAGTGAAAATACACCTCTGGATGAGGAAGATACAAAATTAATTCGTCCAATGACCTTAGGAGCGTTGGGGGGGGGGGAGGAATTATGTTTTATACTATAGTTGTAAACTATATAAAATAATTATATATATATATATATAAACTAAAACAAATAATTTAATAAATAAAACCATTCAAAAATTTAAAACATGTAACATATAAAATTTATATAGTTTACATTATATTATCAAAACCCACGGTCAATATACCTAAAACCAAGACCTAGTCTCCCATAGGAACACCAATTCCAAAGCCTTTCCCTGGTCATAAGCACCCATCTGGTGATCCATAGTCCATACGACCATACCATGTAACCCCAACCATTTAAAAAATAAAAATCGATACATTAAAAACCACGGGCGACGGTTGGTGGTGGTTGAAGGAGGGGTAGTGGTGGCTCAACTAGTCACCCCGCTCCTTTCCTTTATGTCTGTGCAGGTTGGGAGAAAAAGTGGTCGAGGGCATGAACTGGGAAAAGGTGGCTCTGCCAGCCCCCCGTGTCCGTACTTGGAACAATTTGCAAGTGGAAGGTGACTGTAGGCATGGTGGTGGTGGTCGGCTAGAGGAGTGGTGGTGGTTTAACCCTGGTGGCAGAGCCCCCCACTCATTTTCATTTATCATTTGTTGTTGCAGCTTGGGCTAAGGAGTATGAGGCCGACGTCGGTGGCTCGACCGAGGTGCACAGAGGGAATACATGCTAATGAGAAAGGGCCGACGTGGAGGTGGTGGTTATGTGCGCAAAGCTGTAGAGGGGAAAAGAGGAGGAGGTCAGGTTCAAACCCCTTGGCATCCATTTTTTCACCTTTAGTCCTAAACATGGTAGCAATTTTATAATATTTTAAAGATTCTAAGGGTTCCCAATAGGGGTTTGAATCCCCTCTCCCTTGTTAAGTTAGTTTAGAAAAAACTCAGTGACAACATAAAAACCAACAAATTAACTCTGAAACAACAAACAAACTTCTAAACCATTAATCTAAAATTGAAACGACCAATTTAATGGCATGCAAAACGACTTTGAAGAACATAAACCATCATATCAACATCAAATTGCATTTCTATGAGCAGAGAAATTACTGGTTGAAAGGGGTACATGTGCTCTGGTTGATAGTGCTGACCTATAGGGTCTACTATTGAGAAAACCCTCTGCTACCTACTAAACCCTCCTTTGTTCCTGGAAATCCTCCTCTGGAACTAGAGCTCCATAGCCTCATCCCTCCACAAGAAAAATGAAGAAACAAGGGGGAAAAAAGGGTTTTGTATTTTTCCCAAAATTTTATTTCTTTAATTTTCTTAATTTGCACGGGAGAGGATCCATTGCATTCCCTCTTTTTTCCTCTTTTTTATATATATTTTATTTTATATTTTCCTCGAAATGTGTGCTAAGTCAAAGTTTGACTTTGATGATGACGTCCTTGGCTGAGGCTAAAAATGATACCATATGAAAGAGAGCTGGAATTGAGCATGGAGCACATCATCAGAAATATATCGACGAGTCCGTCGATAATATGCCAACAATGATCTGATATGATGCCACCTAGGCCCTCAATTTTGGCTAGGAAAGTCCGCAATCCCTAAACCCTTATTTTCTTGCGAGGTCTATAAAATGATCAATCTTGCGAAAGGTTCCTCATCATAATATATGTTCAAATGAGGAAAATAAAGTATAGGAAAAAAGGTATCGCCAAGTACTTCGACGAGGTGGAAATGAATCTCTGTGATGAGGCTGTTAATCACTATTTTAACTTCCCTGAAACTCTACTATGCCAACTGGTTAGACTATCCTGCCTCAAATAGTTCAAAGACTTTTGACCACTCTAACTGGGTCATCCGATGTCAGAATGAGGAAAATGAGGCATCCTTGGAAAGGTATATGATTCTACTACAACATGGAATACTTGATTTTATGAGTCAGAGCCTATTAACAATAATTTTTTAACCCTGAACCACTATGATCAATCTGGCCCTTGAAACTAGTCATGAATTTGTGAAGGTTCATTCTCAAATCCAGGCATAATATATATCTTTATAAATGTATCACGCTACCTTACATCACCTATAAGCATGATTTTCCTTTCAAGTCATATATATTAACATAAACTGACCAGGAAGTCACAATTATGGATTTTGGCCATTTAGGAGGTGTAAAAGTTGCGCCTTTCGTATACTGGTCATACAAACTCATAATCAGGCTCATGATATCCCATTGGAAAGATTATTTTGATACCTATAGGATCAAAAAAACATTTTTTCTACATAATGAACATGTTTAATTTTAGTTTCTGTGGAATACCATGTCCTTACAGGACCCACCTGGTGACAAGCAAATGAGGCCAATGTTGATTTTTTTTTCAAAATGTGTTATCGGCTCATGAAATATGAAATGAGTAGAATTGACATAGGGAATTATTATACATGAGGTTTTAATAACTAAAAACTAATCCTGGTAGGGCCTCCACTAGGGGAAAAAGAAGACGGTCTTGAGACAATCTAGACAAGGTCAGAATGAGTTTGCTTGGGTGTCGTCAAGATGTTGATGTACATAAGGGTATTGATGATTATTATGAAGATGTCTAATAGGTAGTAGTAGGATAGAGAACATCATGAATTTGAAACCCGTTTATCCTTAATATACCTCAGACTAATACTGGAGATATTGACTCAACTGAATCTGACGCCATGTAACTGACTTGAACTGATATCAAGTGACTTGAAATTGTTTCCTGATACTCTTCTAATGTCTAATAAGTCACTATGGTGCTCAGATAAAACCTTTGAAAGCATCCCACTGATACTCTTTAATGGGAAAGGTCCATTATGACTATGATCCCTACCACTGTCTTTGATTGGAACCAGAGCATAAGAGGCTGCTAAGAGTGATACTCAGGCCAACTTGTGAAGAAATGAAAGTGATAAACACCATGTTGAGCCAAAAGCATAATTTTGGGTCAACAGGTCCTTCTAAAGTTGCACACTTTGTTAGGTGCCAAATCTATTATAATAACAAAAAACAAAAATATTGTAGAGAATAACAACGGAACAACACAATATATGAAACCACAACACCAAAATAATATCTTTATTGATACAAAATGATGTTCACTTGCCTCTTCGAGGGGGAAACCTCTAGCATAGCAATGCTCGATTACAATAATCCTAAAGAAAAAGTTTCTCATGCATCTTACTCTTATTTATACTAATTCTATATTATAAAGAACAATCTAGAGGAAGATCTTTCTAGAAGCAGAAGATTCTTGTAATATTCCTTCAACGAACCCAAATGTAAATATAATCCAAGTATATTTAAGCTGGTGAGCTGTTTAGACATCATTTTGTAATACACCTTTCATGGCATGGTGCGTGCATATATTGCGCAGTAAAGGGATGTAATGTGCACATTTCTGAATACCGCGCGCAGTAACTAAGGTGCACGCAACCTTAGAGATAGATGATACAATGCACAGTAACTAAGTGCACACAATATTAAGGTCAGCGAACCTTTGTGTATATAATATGCATTATACGCTGGTGAGCCAGTATTATAAGTCAGAATGCTTATGTCTTGGAATTAGGCCAGTGCACCTAGATGTTAAAGGGCCAATGCACCTACTTTGTACATGAACTCATGATTAATATAAAATACATCACTGCACGTAGACCAACCACGATAAAGAGATGGGGGACTGAACTTCACCAGTTAGGGAAAGGGAGGGCCAAAAGTCAAGGGAATATTATATTAATATTTCCCAAAACATAAAGTAAGGATAATTTTATCCTAAGTTCTAATGTTGGGGACAAGTGGACAAAAGTAACTTCCGATATGACAAGTGTCAAGTTGGGGACATGCATTCATATCGTGGGGAAACTTAGCTGATGGGGCTTCTCTCTCACAGAGATAGTGGGGGAACAGAAAGGGGGGAAAGGGGAAAAACCATCAGACTGACCATCGTTTAGAAAAAGAGTTCATAGTGATCCCAAAACACACTCAGTTATCCAGTCAATGAATCCATGACCATTTCACTCATACATTCCATTATCCTTGAGACAACCATTCAACCTTTTCGAAACCTGTTTTCCCGTCCCTTTTGGTTGGTGTACCTGGTTAGCTTGGAGCGGGATTGAAGAAGTGGGTTGTCAGGCCCATGAGCAGTTCTCTGAGCGAGAGAATTACCGGGGATTGATTTCTGTAGGTGATAAACTACAACTACAATGCTCTGAGACTTCCGGTTTGGCCTGTTGCTGAAGCCCTGGAAGGGAAGTGGGGCAGCCGAGGGAATATTGAGCAGAGAAGGGGCACACTTCCTTGGGTGGGACAAGCATGTGGTGAATGAGAGGATGTAGGCTGTTAGTTGAATGAGTACCTAAGACAGAGTCTTTCTTGTTGTCCATGAGCCTTAGCCTGGATAGGAATCCCTTTACCTTGGGTGGAGTTCAGTCCCAGCTCGGGGTTGATTCATTGTTGAGAGTGATTAACAGTGCAATCTATGGTTGGGAGGTTCATGGACGGTCTGCAAGCAGTTGGTGATAGTCTTTCTAGGATAAGTACCAATTGTATGAAATATGGATATGTTGTTTGTTATTTACATGCCCATGTTACGATTTTATTATATATGTGACTATGATTGCTTGTGTGCTTATGGGTAATTTCCTGTAAATTATGCATATCGGTAATTACTATTATTTTAATATAAAAGTCCTATGTTACAGAAAAGTAATTGTTTGTTATGTTAGATGTAAAGCTTCCGTGAGCGTGCTGTATGTATATGTTTTAGTTGCAAGCAGTCTAAAGAGTAAATTTAGGTGGCATTGCTTAGTTGACTACTGGGTATGCTACTGTATGTTCCGTAGTATGGGAACGAAAGATGTTCCATAGAGTAGCATGTTCCTGCCTGATGGCTGGGAATGTTACCGACTGGCGTCAGAGCATGAGTGGTTGCTCTAGAATGGCATACCCTGGCCTCAGCTTGGTCGAGGGGGTCGTTACACTTATATTAAGTCTTCTTACATTGACTTGTTCACATTTATTAAATAGTCCTTATTAACAAATGTCGACCTTTATTACATGGAAAACACATTATTCTACCTACATGAGGGGTCAGGGAGGTCAGGTCCCTAACATGCCTTCCCCCTTGAATAAAAACCTCATCCTCAAGGATTGAGATGAGGAAATTGTTTCAGATTGGTGGTCGACTCCCAGGTGGTGTCTTATAGAGTTGTATCTTTTGACTGAATTAACACTTCCTTTATGGTGCGCTGACGGAGATGACACTCTTACTAGTCCAAGACTACTTGTGATTGCAACCAAATGGAACCTTCTTCATCCAACTTGGGGATATTGGTATGAGTTTTACACTTATTTCCAATCACTTTCTTTAAGCATGAGACACGAAAAATGGGGCGGAGCTTAGAATGACTAGGCATAGCTAACTAGTAGGCCATGGGCCTATCATGCTTGAGAATTTTATAAGGACCATTAAATTTGGGAGCACGTTTCTGACAATGTTCAAATTTGAGTGAAGTCTCCTTATAAGGTTGCAGATGAAGAAACACCTAGGCCCCTTTGAAAAATTGACTTTCAGAATGACCCTGATCTACTTGTTGCTTCATGCGATTCCGATCCATGGCCAAATTTTCTTTGAGGGTACATAGAATGGCCTCACTGACTGAAATATTTTTGTCAACCTCCTAAGCCTTCGAGACACCTGGTATATAGGAGAGAACTAACAAGGGATTTTGGCCATAGGCTGCTTCAAAAGGAGTCATGTGAGTAGTTGTATGGTAATATGTGTTGTACCACCATTCAACTAGGGGTAACCATTGAGCCCATTGGTTTTGTCGATCTGATGCAAAACACTACAAATATGATTCCAAACACTTGTTGACAACTTCGGTTTGGCCATCATTCCGGGGATGATAGGTAGTGCTGAGATGTAATTGGGTTTCCTGAATCCCGAACAATTCTTGCCAAAATTTGTTGGTGAAGGTTGGATCTCGGTCAGAGACAATAGAATGAGGCATGCCATGAAGTTTGAAAATATTATCCATGAAAATTTGAGCCACTGTGGATGCGGTGAACGTGTTTTGAAGAGCACAAAAATGATCATATTTGGATAGATGATCGACTACCACCATGATGACTGACTTATTTCCTGATTTAGGCAAGCCAACAATGAAATCCATAGAAATATCTATCCAAAGAGCAGGGGGAATTGGAAGTGGTTGGAGTGTGCCCAAAGCTTTGATTATTTCTCCCTTTTTCATTGACATACATCAAATTTTTCCACAAAGGTGTGGACATCCTGCTTCATGCCATCCCAACAAAAAGAATTTTTGATCCGTTCATGGGTTTTGGTAAACCCTGAGTGCCTAGTTGTGGGTGAAGCATGAAGATGATAAAGCACCGTGGATTTAAGTTGTGACTGCTGGATTAAATACAAATGGCCATTGTAGCAAAGCTCTTTATTGTGCCAAGAGTACATTGGAGAAGCTGGGGAATGGTGTTGCGATTTTTGTATCAGGTGAGAAATTTTGGGGTCTTGCAACCATTCCCGTTGAACATCTTAAAGCCAGTTTGGTACAATGAAGGAGAGGGAAAAGATGGACCCTTCTTATTCATACTTCCTGGAAAGAGCATCAAAAACCATATTTTTCTTTCCCTTGTAAATGATCTCAGAATCATAGCCAAATATCTTAGTCACCTATTTTTGTTTCTCTAGGGATGAAATTCGTTGTTCCTAAAAACACTTGAGGCTCTGATGATCAGTTTTGATTTGGAAGCATTGCCCCAAGAGATAAGGATGCCAGATATCCACTGCATGTATACGAACTAACATTTCCTTTTCATAAATGGATTTTCTCAAATGTATCTCTAAAAGTTGTTTGCTAGTGAAGGCCAAAGGCTTTCCATCTTGCATGAGGATGGCCCCAATTCCTTTCCTGAAAGAATCACATTCCAGCAGAAAGGTATTTTTGAAGTTGAGAAGTGCCAAAAAAAGGGTCATGCACATAAATTATTTCAAGGTGTGAAAGGATTTATCAGCAGTTGGTGTCCAAGTGAAAGAATTCTTTTCATAGATGATTTTAGGGGCGAAATTTCGCTCATGGGCGAAATTTAGGGGCTTCCAATTTTTTATTGGGCGATTTTTTTGTATTAAAGTGATTTTTTAAAACCTATATCATTAGCCCGTAATTTATTTTAGGGGAAAAATCGTGTACAGGGAGGGTTAGCCCTTGTTTTTAGGAGAGATAGAGGAAAAAAAATTATATTTCGCCCCTGAAATTTGGAGAGACAAGCTTCCATTAGCCAAATTTCTAGAAGTATGGGAATTTCTAATAGCTTCTTCACCCTACCATTTGGTAAAATTGGGGTTTATGGTTTAATTCGCCCAGATTTTGTGGTATGGGCACTGGGTAGCTACAATCTTCCCTTTGCTCGATTTCCAAAGGACAAGGGGATTTGTGAGAGAATTTTGGCCCTCCCACCTAGTATAAATTGTATGGGATCTTCCTAGTGCCCATATATGCATTGGGCTAAAATCAGAGCTTTGTTACTTGTCTGGTTCATTCGTGAGAACTACAGAGTCTACTATCTAGTGACCATCCCAAAATCTCTAATTCCCCAAGGCCCGGTTTACATATCTTGAATTTTCTTGCTTATTTCCCCTCGACGGAACATAAAAAAGGGCAAGAGATACTAGTGGTGGAGCCGCCTGTTCAGAGCACAAGAAACTAGAATTTGTTACAATTATTACCTTGGTGGAGCTGCCTGTTCAAAGCAGAAGAAACTCAGAAGGTGTTGCACGAGGCTTTGGCAGTGAATAATTACCAGGGTTTCAACTTTTCAAATGTCTTGATAGGTATTTACTATTTACTTGGTCCTTCATCTTTAAATTCCGCTATAAATGATTTTGATGAGTAAAACAGGTAGATGGTTGAAAAGTTGGTTATCTTGCACAAGGAAAAGTAAAAATATAAAAAACATAATTTTGAATTTGAAAAGAAATACGCTAGAAGTCATTTTCAAACAACAGACTGTTAACTAACATTTTTATTGAATCTAGGATTCTACACAAATTTGAGAGACTTGTCATGCCAATTTTTTTAAGGAAGAAGAAAAGTACTTTTAATTTGCAGTTTTTGGATAAACATTTTCCTTAAATCATGAAAGATGTTGTCCCCTTTTAGTTTATGTATGCATGATAAGCTTGTATTGAGAGATCAAGAATGTTATCTCTATGGCTTTGGGAACATTTCTACTGTAGTCTACAAGACTGGTATATCCTCCTCTCATGACCAATATTTGATGCATTACTTATCTACCTTGCAACTAGAATCTAAACAACCTAGCAGAACTCCCAATGTTGTTGGAAGTCGTTGTTATTAAAAAGGATTTAGTGTCAACTCTATTGCTAATGAGATAGTCTTTGGTTTGTCTCATCACAAGTCATTGGGCCTTTGTATCTGCAAGTGATGCAAAATGAAGGACACTGTACCATTGGCCAATTGATGGAAGAGAGGAGGTAACAGATTGATACAAAGAAAAATCTTTTTGTTAAGATGATTAAGGTACAACACAAACTGTAATCATATTCCACATCTAATAGGTGATACCTTTCCTCTCAATAATCAATCATTTCCTAAATGCTATGAAAATTGTTGCAAAATTTCTAGTAATCTAGGACTCAAACACAAAATGTTGCCACATTTTGTGGTGTGCTTTGAGAGACTGAACTTTTCAAACAGAAGTGGCATCGATGTCTCATTGTATGCGAATAAGAAACCTGAAACTTTCACATGAGTAACTTATAAAAAAATGTTGACAAGATGTTGGTGCTAATAAGGTTGTAAGCTCAAATTCAGAAAATAGTTTAATTGCACATGTTAAAACAAAGGCTACAACCCAATACATTGGAGTGACTCAAGTCCAGTAGCAACAAGGGGGAAGAAGATAGAACTCACTCCACACTCTTTTCTGTGGGGAAAACAAGGGGGAAAACTACCACTAGTTGCCTTGGATATTTGCAACATTGCTAGTGAAAAGGAAGACCTTGGGCTGACTAGTATTCATGCAGAATGGATTGCATTGGCTACCAAGTGGATTGTTATGGGCAATGAAAGGCGAGGCAACACAACTATTTAATATCGCGCATAGGTTGTTGACTACCTCACAAGTTAATGGATTGAATGGGCTATTTGGGATCTGTGATGTTATTGTGGGGTAATTTTCTTCAAATTTAATGGTTCAACATATCTAAAAGAATTTGGAAAGTTTGACAGGTGAAGAACTTAATGGGGAATTTCAGGGACTACAAAATGCATGGGATCTAGCAGCCAGATCCTTTTAGGCTTTTCAAACACCAAGAGGAATAATGGTAGACATTTCTTGCTGTGTAAGAAGATTGTGTAAGAAAGGTTTTTATATGTGGGGATACTTGTATGACAAAAACTTGCAAACTTGGAAAGATTGGAGGCCAGTTAGTTGGTCCCATCTGCTGGTAGCTGCAAATGAGGTCACTTTCTTAGAGTTGTGCAAAATACTCATATATTTAGGGCTTAAAATGTAGATAGAGTCTCTATGCCCCATTTGAAAATATTGGAGATAGAACTATGATGAATCTTCGTGAGATATAATGCAAGAAGCTTTATGCCACTATAAGAACATGTCCTAACATTCTTGGTAGACTTAAAAGAAGATGAGAACTGCAGGATTCTGAGAAAAGGTGGCTCAAGCATTGTCAATTTGTTTCGAAATTCGGGATCTCTTTAGAATATCCAGAAATTGAAGTCTCGCACAAATAGAAAACCCATAATTTTAACAATATCAAAATAGACCTACATTAATAACTGAGAAAAAGCCATCCGAGTAGGCAATGAATAAAAAATCCAAAAGTATCTTCTTTACAAGAATACTTATGATAAACCATCCTTTACATATTGACTATGATAAGTCCTATCTTTAATCCCTAAAATCATTCAACAACTTTTTGTGACGTCTGCTATTGACTTACAGAAAGCATTACATCAGTTTACGAAGATCCAGATTGGTATGTTTGCTTTCTAAAACCAGTGATCTAGATATCTTTGCTTATAACTTTTTCAAAATAGTTTGAGTATTAAGGCCTGTAATATTGTCATTTGTGATGTGTTTATTTGATCCTAAAAAATGAAATGAGATAAAGAAACCACAACTCATGCTTGAGGGTGGGAGGATTTGGAAGCTCATGTTGTTTCCACTTATTTGTGATTGCTAGTTTGTTCTTTTTATGGCACCTAAGAATCTCCTCAAAATATTCATGAATAAACTTCTTCTAATTCAGCTGATGCAAGTCATTCGACCACTATATTTGATTCTTTGCTGGATTGAACAGAGATTCTCTATCTGAAATTTTGGATTCCTGACATTTCCTAAAACTCTTGCTAACTATAGAAACAAGGTGGCCTCCTAATATCTTTTGTTTCTCCAAAATTTGTCCCATATTCTTCTTTTATTCACCTCTTTAGGTTCCATGATCATGCTCCAACTGCAATGTCTTTAGGTCTTGTATTTACCCTTCAAGGTTGGCAAATCAGTCTATGGATTCTTGACATATGTTGGATGCCAATATAAATACATTTGTCATCTTTGAGGTTGATACTCAATCTTCTTTGAGATCCATCTTCAATCTTTTTCCTTCTAATTTTCAATTCTTCTATCAATGTATGGCTAGTAGGACTATCAAGGTCTCTCTTCTTATCACATTCCTCTGTTGCCTTTATGAGTTTCTTAGCTCTAGCTCTGAAAGTACTCCTTCCTTTCTTCTTTTATTTTGCCATCATATCAGTGAGAAAACCTTGTTGTTTTACAACTGAGAAAAATATGCTATATTTATTCAATGCATAGATGGGGCCATGCTTTTTTCTTGCTTTCAAAGTAGAAACCACCTCCAGTTGCTATTGGCTTTCCTTCAAAACCTTGAGCCACTCTCAAGGGTCCAAGATGAAGTGGCAACAATTTTAAGATGAAATTATTTCTTCCATTAACCATCCACCTTGTCAAAAACATCCTGCATCTCTTCATGATTAAGCTCGATCCAATCAACATGTAAGGAAACTGCCTTATTTTCTAGAGCATTAGCTACCTTATTCCTTTCTCTCAAAAATACTTTTTAGCATGAATTCACCAATTTCAGTAAAATCTGTAGAGTCTTAATTTAAAGTTAAACTAAGAATCATTATTCCATATGACCTTTTTAAAGCAATACTATGGCTCATCCTTTTAGAGTTGAGTTGGCAATAAAGGTCTCAATTACTAGTTTGAAGTCTTCCTCAATTACCAAGGCCATGTCTCTTGATTGCAAAGCCAACTTCAAGATCCTTATTAAGCAATCTGTCTTTGCCTGTTCTTAGTGGCCTTTATAAAAAATTCACAATTTTTTTTAAGACCTCCCATTTGGTGCCATATCAAAATTCAACTTCCACCATCTGGGATCTAGTGGTATGTAATTGGATCTGATCCTTAGTGTTTCCTGAAAGGTTGTCCTGCAGCAATGAAGTGTTACTTCAACCTCCTTTTGAACTACTTGTGGGCTTAATTCCTTTTACCTTTAGAGACTCATTTGTGGCCAATCAGATCCTACACCATGTCTTTTGATTACTTTTTCTCTCTGAGCATGTTTTCGTTTCTGGTTAGGCACATTAAACAACCAATGAAATATATGGATATATTCCAAGTTTCATTCATAAATAATAAGTTGCAATAACCATTTGTTCAATTACAGATAGATGATATTAAACATTCTTTTAGATATACCCATTATTTGAAGGTAATTGTAGATCCACGTGATTAGAAAAAAAACCCTATGAACCAACCTTCAAACTAAGTACTAAATATTTATAATTACTCGGCAATCTACTATCTGATTGAGAACTTCTTAGCTGTGATATCTCTACTGGAAGTAAAGTTAAAAGGGGATAATTTTTGTGCCATCAATTTTCATACTACCAAGCACATGATCTTATTCCAAAATTTATTTGGCAAAACAAAATGACCAGAGAATAGGGAAGGAAGAAATAGTTGTAGGACTTTGAAACTTGTATTGTGTTTTGTATTAACAGTTCATGGTTTCCATTAGGAATGGCTACATGACAAGATCAAATGATTACATGATTTCCATTAGGAATGTCAAACTCATGGAGTCTTAGTTAAACTTGTGAGTCTTGATAAATTTTACCATATTTGACTAAGTTTGACCAGAATTCTCAGACATGTCTTTTCATAGCTAAGCCAAATAAGCTTGCCTAGAATTTGGTATACTCATCAAGTCTTGTTTGAATGGATATGCGTTCAACATATTTGGTCAAACTTTGAGTCTTGGTCATACTCTTTGAATATTTGTCAAATCATTGTGTTTTGGCAAATTTCACTGTATTTCACTGAGCTTGACCAAAACTAGTAGATTTGGCTCATTTTAGAGATACAAGCCGAGTAGGATTGCTGAGAATTCTACAGATTCATCAAATCTTGTTTCAATGCATTCAAGATATGCAGGAGGTGATACTCAATCTGTCGGTTCAAATTTGTACATAGGCACACAGTGCCATTAGTTATAGAACATAAAGTATAGATATACAAACATTGATGTTCATAATTTTTCAATAACAATTATGGAGTTGGAATACAAATGTTTTTACCCTACATAAAATACATAGTATAGAGCACTCCAAGCCAAAACAATGTTCTATCTCAACCACTAGACTACAACCCAACATATTGTGAATGCATTTATTAGAAGGCTAACCTACATTTATGATAACAATGGCCTCTCACTTATGACAAGTCCATCCTTGGATAAAGGCATATAGACTTGTATAAATAAAGCGTAGTCTAAACGTTCTACCTTTTGGCTCTTTTTCGGCTATTTTTTCCGTTTGATTTTGCCCAAAATCTAGTGAGGAATGGTTGGATCTGTAGATTTGAGTGGCTAAGTTTGTATAATCAGAGTGCCTAGGGGATTTTCAACATGTTGAATCCATTTATGCATTCAAAAATGCAATTTCCTTGAATCCATGCTGAACACAAAGACAAATTAGTAAACAATTATGGTTCATTCATCATTTCCCTTTTGTGAGCATGGAAGAGAGAAGGAGAAGAGTTGTAGTTCAACTTTCTAGTTGGGTGAAAACTCTTTACTACATTCAATCTACTCTAACAATGCTACTTGGACACAAAAGAAGAAAGTAAACATGTATCTTCAAATTAAGGGGGTTAGGTCTCCTTTTGTACCTCAATGTCTCTATTTTCTCACAAAGTACAATAAAGGGTTTCCTAGTCTCCATACACACACACAAACATGAAACAAACAAACCAAAACAATAATATCTAAACTAAGAGAGTGAGATATCCCATGCCCTTAGAAAAAGGATGTACCTCCTACCCCATAAGTTGTAGTTGAAGTGTTCCTTTGAGGTGGAAATTTGGAAAGGAGGATTGATAGAAACAAGAAGGGAGATATTCACAATCACCATGAGATGCACTCAGTCCAGCTAAAGATGAAGAGGCTAGGCCCAAATCATAACCAAATAAGCTAGGATACACTTGTGGCATTGACTCCTTGAGAGAGGAGGATGATGTAGATGGACACCCAACATTGATCCAAGAGCACGTGCAAAGAAAATAAGAAACCTAGTAATATAGAGAGCATGAACGAGAGCTAGATCACATAGAAATTAGTCATCTAAAAAGGGAAGAGGAGAAAACCATACTGAATTATCCATTAGGAGTTGTAAATTGTTGAGTCATTAATAAAGGGCAATTGGTAACCTCATTTTTGTAAATATGTGTGTGCACACCCAAAATTGTAGGTGTTGGAGAGCAAATTGCTAGGAGGTCAAGAATAAATTCCATTTTAATTTGTAGGTTCGTGAGGGGATAGAAAAATTATGATAAACATGTCACATAATAACATGTCAAAATCAACATGCAACATGCTAGCTCAATGCTAAATAGGGGAAAAAGGTTGACCTATTTTCGTTGATTAAAGAGTGTACTTGCCGAAGATGGGGGGCACTTGTGGTCCCAAGAGGGAATATTTAACTCCCTAAAGCACCATTTGGGAGACTAGAAGGCTTAGGAAGTGGTTATAGGTTTTGGTCACATGGATACCTCACTTTTGTAAACATAGTAAGTCATGACCCTTCTTAAGATTATATATATTGATGGGACATTGAAACTGTTCAAACTTTTCACATATCAAATAGCTAAAAGTATCT
>JASDQU010013655.1:51576-75699 GCA_032191745.1 Picea mariana
GGTTTTCAAGTATGACTATTTACATATCTACATCACCACATGTAGTGGAAGGGTTGGGTACTTGTGTTGATGTTGTTGGTCTAGGTTTATGCATATGTGTTGATGTTGGTAGTCTTGATTATTCTCTAGGATTATTGCTTCTTCTTTTTTTCTATACTTTCTGATGAGGGACATGGGTTAATGGGAAAGATTCCTACACATGGCTCGTTTGTTGGCAAGTCTTGTACTAAAAAGTTGTATTCTCATAATCTAGCACCTAGGTCCATAAACAATTGTCCCACTCAAGAACAATCTTATTCGGTAGTCCAAGATTGAAGTCAGGCTCAACACAAGCTTAAGCATAGTGCATGATGCCCCTTTGAACCTCATTGATGTTTGACTTGGTAAAATTTCCTATTACATCCCAATTTTTTCTAACACTTGCAGAATCCAAAGATGGATGGGGAGATTCAATAGTCTCACCCACATTGGAGGTGTTGTGACAATAATGGTAGTTGAGTTTAATTTTGGGAACCATGGTTTAATAAAGAGATCAACTCTACCCCACAACATTGGTCCCTCTTCCAAAACCATTCCACAATGTTCAATGTTGAGAAAACAAAACAACAAAAAATAGGAGCAAAAGTATACAAAATGTTCTATAATAAACATAGAATTTATCGGAGAAGTCTAAATGTTATATGATTTGGAATTTTTCAAGCAATCATCATCAGAACTCGACTATATAATTTTTGGTCAAATTGCAAATTTTCATTGTTGAAAATGTATTTTTGAATGCATAAATGGATTTAACACCCTCAAAAACCTATATTGTACCCAAATCGTGCAATCTAAACAATTGATATCTACAATTCCAACAATTCTTCCAAATTTTTAACCAGATTTTAAACAAAAATGATAAGAAAATATAATCATAAAATATCCAAATCATAACATATTTAAACTACTTAAAATTTATCCATTTGTAAAACACTACTACTTATATACCTCCATAGACTTTACTAGAAGGAAATATGATATACATGCCTTCGTAAACTTTACCACTCAAATCACTAAGCAGAAAAAATCTCATACATCAAATTAACCTTAAAAATAGATTATTATTATTATTATTAACAAAATTCTTTAAATTAAAACAAATTATACCATAACTAGTAATTACCTCTCGAATATCTTTGAATCTCTCCACAATATAAATGCCCCTCACTGAATATTCTTCAAAATAAAGAGCATTTAACCTAGATTACATTTCAACCTCAAAGAATACCTAATTTTTCATAAATAATAGTTCATAAAACTTACCTTTATTAAATTTCAAAAGTAATAATATAAAGACTCGTCATGGCAAAAGTGGTCCCCTTCATTAAGTAGGATGATGCGTACAAGAAAAATAGTTAAAATTAGTGTGTATTTGACACCCACATTTGAAAAAACATGTTAGCAAATACGAGTTTATAGTTTTCCAAGAACGTGGAGCTAAATATAGTTCAACTACTATTCGACAATACTTATTTATTGAAAACTCAGCTACTCCTAGCACTCAAGTGGCTCCATGAGTTTCATTGCTCACCTAACACTCCATGAGTTTTATTTGTGACTATTTCAGATGGCAATGGCGATGACCAAAACTGTCGATGCAAAGATTACACAGCGCGCGTGAAGAAAATATTTGGCATATTGAGGTTTTGTTAACATATATGAATTTTGTATATCCCAACATTGAATATATACCGAAACAACTACTTCCTTGTCATTTTTTACAACATTGAATATATCCCGAAACAACTATTTCCTTGTCATTTTTTACTAAAATCGTCTTATGAGGTTAAGTTACATAACTTTTGTAATTAAGCCAACTTTTAGTTGAACTAACTTTTTAATTAAAATGATTTATAGTTGGTTTGACCGTGCTATAATATTTAGTTTGGTGAGATTTTATTATAATGAATATAACCTCTATTCTCAACCGTTTATAGATGTCTTAAATTATTATATTATTATTATTAGAGAACTACTTTGTTCTTTAATGAATTTGGAGAATCTCCCCTTAAGGTTTATTTATATTTGTTTGGTAAGTAAGTTTGGTGATATTAAATATAGTATTAAATTGAATTTGGTGATATTAAATATAGTATTAAATGAAATTTTGTTTTTTTTGTGTTTGATATGGAATAAATGGATAATAAAATAAAAGAATTCACAATAATGTACAAAGACTATAAAATATTATAGTAGAAAATAATTTTAATTAAAAAATATTATAGTAGAAAATAATTTTAATTAAAAATTAATAGTAAAAATATTATAATGTACTTAACAATACATAGTGGTTAGAATGGTAGTACTTGATATTTGAAAATAGATACACCATTTTTTCTCATTAACAAAATATTCACTCACATTTTATTACAATATAAAGCATAAATCCTTCCTCTCATAAGAAAAAATTAATACCATGATACTTTTATTAATTAGTAAAACTATAATTAAGAAATAAATAAAAACACCAATTTTGAAATTATGTTAGTGATTTCTCATTATCATATATTTAATTTCATAATTCAAATTCAATGACATATTTTCGTGCCACTCATTAAGTCCTATATATTTTAACAATGAATTTTTTTCATAACAATGGTTGTTTTCAATCTTTGTTACCATTTGTCATTAATTGAACTTAATTTATATTTAATTTTATTAATGTTTTTATGACTTTATTTTATATTTTATTTTATTAATGTTTTTTCACGGTAGAGAGAAGCTACCACATAGCCCTTGTCTAATCAAACTTTTTTTTACTTTGTATTTAATGATTTCAAATCCCATGCATGCGTGTGTGATGATGTCATAATGTGCTTGTTAAATTAATCATGATTAAAAAAATAAAATAAACTTGAAATATTTAAACAATATTATTTTAATATTCCAAGATTTATCTTTAATTAAAATAAAATAAGTTAAATCATAATTAAAAGAAGGAAATATACGATCAAGATAAATCGAATTATTATATTTATATTATATTTATGAATATTATAGTTCCATTCTTAATTTTCATTATACATTTTGAATAACAAACAATCTTCAATTATTATCTTTTAACAAAAAATATTTATTACTTGTGCATTTAGTTATATTAAGTTTCATTGTTCAACATGTATTTCCCAACTAGGAGAAAGTTTGTTTTATAGTGGGGCGATTTTGGGGAGGCGGGCGATTTTGGCGCCCATGGCGTTTTTGAACCTGGTTCTGATCCTGAATCTCTCCAAAGTCAGTAACCTAACCAGACGACCTTCAGAATCACTTCAAACAGCGGTAACCTTCTTGTAGATGTGTTCTCTAGTTCCATTTTGATCGGACTTTTTCCCTGGCGCCTCTCGGTTGGTTTCATTTTCCAGCTTTTCCTCGCTGTTTGTCTTATTTGCTTGATGGGTGGTCGACAGAGATTGTCGGACTGTGTTTCTAATCTCAGACTCATCTGCTAACTTTCTTGTCTTTTTCCCTGCCCGTTTCTAACTACTGTTTGGGGATGAGTGACTCCTGTTCCACCCTTCCTGACCGCTTTACCTACAATCTCGCTGGATCGGTCAGATTCCTTGCCGACTAAGCTCTATGTCCCAGTTTTTCGGTCCCCTTCCCTTGGTATTCTTTTGACATTGTCATAGCCTCTTTGGAACCGGCTTTATCTGCTGAGAACATGGGGGACCCTTGGGACCACCCAGAAGTTCTGGCATCGATAGAAGAACTTTTTTCCAAACATTTTCAATCCATTAAGACGGCTGGCGCACCTCCTCCACCATTATCTAGCCCCTTTCTCTCACATTACTCTGCTCCACCATCTCATCTGTTGGCTACTTCCTCCAACTTCATTCCACCACAGCCACTTGTGGAAAAGCCTCTTCCAGGCACACCTCTTCCAGGCACACCTCTTCCAGGATTTTCTAAGATTAACACAGGCTTCCAGAAGATTATTCCAATACAGATTACCAGACTTTGCAGCACTCGGCACCATATAAGAAACTTGGATCACAGAAACGGCCACAAAAGGTTTGGAAACCCAAGCGAAGGCACCCCAAACTAGTGCTTGGAATGGATATCGGGCTTCCTGAAGCTTGTAACTTAGCCTTGTGTGCCTTAGTTGGTCGAATAGCCTACAAGCAAAACTGCAAGCAGAAGTTAGAAGACTGGATGGAGATAACTTGGAAACCTATTCTCGGGTATCTTCCTAAGTTTCATCTGTTACAACGTGGTTGGCTAGGTTTTATTTTTAAGAATCCAGTTGACTCTGCTTCGATCCTGGGAGGCTTTTGGCCCATCGACGAGGGAAGTCTCATGCTGAAACGTTGGAGACTTGGCTTCAACCCGGCTACCGAATTCTTTGGTCTTCGACATCTCTGGGTACTCCTCCCAGGTCTCCCGCTTCAACTTTGGAACCTGCAAGCTCTTGAACGGATTGGAGCATCCTTAGGGCGTTTTCTCAAAGTTGACTCAAACCTCCTTGAGGCAGAAGATAGAAAATTAGCGAAGATTTATGTGGAAGTAGACTTACAGGCTGGACTTCCTGAAGTTTTGGAGATAGACTGGCGTGGACAACTGATCACTCAGAATTTGGACTTCCTAGGCATACCATTCCGTTGCTCTTATTGCCGAAGACAGGACACTTGCGAAGAGACTACTCCAAGTTCCCTCCTACAGAAGAGATTTTGGACCCTGCCGAAGAGGAAACTTTTAATGGCTATATCTCTTCACCAAATCAGCCACCTGAGGTGCCTCTCAATCAAAGTGACGACCTGGCTCCGGAGAATGATTTAGTGAGTAAAATTCAATCTCTCTGCCCTTCTCTTTACAACACCTTATCGGCCTCGGACATGCTTTTCATTTCTGAACAAGCTGATCTCATTTTGCCCCCAACCTCCTCGACTTCCTCTACAGCCCTTCCACTTGATCCTCTCGTTCCGGACTCCTCCCATACTTCTGCTACTACATCTTCTCCAGCGCAGGTCTCCCTCGCTTCGCCAACCCCACCGACTTCTCATATTCTATCTGAGACGGATCACTTCATTGATTTAGATGTCTTACTTGATCCTAACTCGCTTGCCGGATTTTCTGAACCTCCCCTCTCGGATACACAACTGGATACATTTATTTGGGATTCACCTTCTGAACCCTCCCTTCCCTTTGAATCTCTCCCGCTCCACACTTATCACGGCAAATCTCTAGTGTTAGGATCCGAGGGACCTGTTGGTCGTCCATCTTCCTCTAGACTCTTATCTTCTTCAGCCCAAGACCCGACCTGGTCAAGAGGAGTAGGCCAGGAGATTTCTCCTTTGAAAACACGCAGTGCTCAAAAGAAGACTATGACTGACTCGTCAACAGCGGTATCTTCCATTCTGGTTCCGTCACAAGGGGCGCTTAGAGGCCTTAAAGCCCTGGCAAGAGGGAAGTCATGATCTTGCTTTCCATCAACATCATAGGGGTCGGAGGACCTCTGAAACAAGCCTCCTTGAAAAGAATCATCGATCAGACTCAACCTTCTCTCATTTTCCTTCAAGAAACCCTTGTCGAAGCATCAGTGGCTAGGGATTTCATGCATTTACTTCGCCCGAGTTGGCTCTCCTGTGCGGCAAGTTCTGTGGGAACTTTGAGAGGTCTTCTGGCCACATGGGACCCTGCATTTTTCAACCTCTCCCCGATGCTCATCCCTGGGGGTATATTTCTCACCGGGAGCAGTCTGGAACTAAATCGACCTATCAACCTGCTTAATGTTTATGGCCCTTGCACTGGACGCAAGAAATTCTAGCAGCATCTAGATGATCTGGGACTGCTAGCGGCTGAGAATCTCATTCTCGCCGGTGATCTTAATCTAACTACCAGCAATTTTGAAATTTGGGGCGACTTGGCCCTGACTGACCCACTTTCTAGCTTTTTTCAACAGATATTTTATAAAAACGCTCTGATTGATTTAAAACCCCCGGAGCTTCTATCAACCTGGAGGAACGGAAGACAAGGGTCAGCTCACATTTCCAAGCGACTAGATCGTTTTTTGGTTGCTGAGAGCCTGCTCCTTCCAACTTATAGTAGCCGAGCTTGGGTTCAACTTCCCTTTCTATCTGACCATACACCAATCTGTCTTCAAATTGGGGAAGGTCGTGGAGCAAAGGGCTACCCCTTTAAATTTAATTCACAGTGGTTGAAGGAACCTTCCTTCATTAAACTAGTCAATTCTGTATGGTCTGATTGTTCTCTCGTCATTCCTGGAGACGCACAAGGGAATCTGTCCAGAAAACTCTGTACCTTAAAATCACTCTCAATTCAATGGCTAAAGGATAAAAAAGTTAGAGATCAAGCTAAGTATAACAGCATTGAAATTGAACTGGATTTTCTTACAAAAGAAAAGCTTCAGATGCCGAGTTGTGTGGAATTAGATCACAGGATTCGATCTCTAAAAGATGCCCATAAAAATCTGCTTCGGGAGGAGGAGGAAAGATGGCGTTTAAAGAGTAGGATGTTGTGGCTGGCGGGTGGTGACAAAAATACAACATACTTTCATAAAGTCACATGCGCCCGGAGATCAAGAAAGCAAATATGGGAAATCGAAGATGACTCTGGCAATCTTCTCCATTCCCAGACAGAGATAAAATCGGCGGCTCACTCTCACTTTAAATCCTTTTACCAAGGCCCCCCAGCACCATCACTTGCAGAGCAGACAGCTATCGCTAGATTATTTCCTAATTTGATCACTCCTGAAGAAGCAACTTTGTTACACTCTCCATGTACAAAGGAAAATTACATGAGACAATCAAAAGCTTTAAAAAAGAGAAAAGCCCAGGACCTGACGGCTGGTCGGTCGAACTCTTCTTACATTTTTTTTATCTAATGGGCCAAGACATACTTGATGTCGTTGAAGATTCGAGAACAAGAGGGGTTGTAAGCTCTCATCTGAACAAAACCTTTGTGGTTCTGATTCCAAAAACTAATTTGCCCCGGCATTTCACCGATTTCCGCCCCATCTCACTTTGTAATCTCTGTTATAAAATCATCTCTAAAATCATTGCTGTCAGACTCCGACCTTTTCTCTCTCGGGCGCTCTCCGAAGAACAACTTGGCTTCCTCAAGGGAAGACAGATTCTGGATGCAGTGGGCGTGGCACAAGAATGTATCCACACCATTAAGACAAAAAATCAGCAAGCCATCCTCCTGAAGCTGGACCTTAAAAAGGCATTTGACTGCATAAATTGGAACTTTCTACACCTCATTCTTATCCAGTGCGGTTTTGGCACTTCTATAACAAACTGGATAATGGGTTGTATCTCCTCGGCATCCTTGGCCATTTTAATCAATGGAGAAGCTACTAAGACCTTCAATTGTGAGAGAGGACTCAAACAGGGTTGCTCACTCTCCCCTCTTCTTTTCATCTTGACCCTGGAAGGCCTCAACATTTTATTAAAGATCAAACAAGCGGAGGGCCTCTTGAAAGGCATTAAAGTGGCAGGGCTGACTCACATTCTTCATATCCTTTTTGCTGATGACGTTCTAATCTTGACTTCTGCTAATTTGGCTGAATGGACTATTATACATTCGATCCTCTCTTCCTTTTGTGTTGTTTCAGG
This sequence comes from Picea mariana, assembly GCA_032191745.1. Lineage (NCBI taxonomy): Eukaryota > Viridiplantae > Streptophyta > Pinopsida > Pinales > Pinaceae > Picea > Picea mariana. The sequence goes on from JASDQU010013655.1 coordinate 59,187, forward strand.
TCTTTAAATCAATGCCTCTAAATCCATCTTCTTGTTTTCAAAGGCACAGGACTCCTTAAAACTCGACTTAAGCGACCTATTTGGCATCGGTTGCCAAGAACTTGCGGAGGGCTTTCATTACTTAGGATTTTTCTTAAAAGCCTCCAGATACACTTCAAAAGATTGGGCTTGGCTCGTTGACAATTTCAAAGATAGAATTCTTAACTGGAAGCACAGATTTCTATCTATGGGAGGAAGATTCATTCTGATCAAAGCGGTGCTGGAAAGCCTACCAGTGTACTGGATGGCTTTAGCACACATCCCAGCCTCTGTTTTGAAGTCGCTCCGACAGCTCATCTTCACTTTTCTTTGGTCCGGCTGCAAGAAGACCAGAAGCTTTCACCTTTGCAAGTGGGAGGATCTCTCTAAGCCAAAGTCGATGGGAGGCTGGGGCCTCAAACATCTGCCTCTTTTTCAAAAGGCTCTTTCGACTAACACCTTCTAGAGATTATTAACAAAACCAAGATTTTGGAGCACTGTAATTAGAGCTAAATATTTACACCACCTTCCGGTCCATTTTTGGATCAGATTTGCGGAGGCACATCCAGCAACCGGTTCTCATACGTGGAAAAAACTTTCTGCCACACTTCCGATAATTTTAAAGTGGCTCTCGTGGGATCCCGGGGATGGTCGTTTGATTGAAGTTGGCCGTGATTGTATTCTGGATCTTGGCAGGAATGCGTTTCTCTCCACATCTCTTCGAGCACATCTTCTCAGCAAAAATCTTGTTTTTTTACATCAATTCTTCAGCACATCTATTACAGGCACCCTCGGTGACTCATGGCTGAGCGGATCGGATCTTCATTTAAATCTGGAACACAGGGCCGAATGGGATAATTTCTCCCAACTTCTCAAAGCATCCGGCATTTATCTGAAGTCAAAGGCGGACTCTCTACTCTGGACGGGGGGCGATCGATCAGGCAGAATAACGGCAAAAAATGTTTATAATGCTCTGGTCGCCTTTTCCTGGAACTCTTCTACAGCATCCTGGAGACAGAGGATTTGGAAGGCCTCTTGCCCCTTAAAATACAAATTGTTCTCTTGGCTCATGCTGGAAAATAAATTACTATTCTGGGATAATTTGCAAGCACGAGGCTGGGAGGGTCCAAGCCGTTGCTCGCTTTGTGCTCAAGACATTGAATCTTCGCTCCATGTTTTTGTGCTCTGCTCTTTCACCCGAGCGCTTTGGACAACAACTACAGCTGCACTAAAGATTCCTAATCATTGGAGTGGTAACAATATTCTTTCTTGTTTCCAAAACTGGATTCACAATTCCACCACTCTTACAATGCTTCCAATTCACTTTTGCTGGTACGTTTGGCTGTCCAGAAACGACGCAATCTTCAACGACAAGAAGCCATCTATCCTTCACATTAGTTCTCTCATTTTGCCTGAAGCAAACAAACTTGCGAGGACATTACAAGTTAAGCCAACAGTTCGGCGGCCTCTTCTCATTCCTTTGGACAGGGCGGTGGCCTGGTTTGACGGGGCCTCTCAACAGGGAGGCGCGCTTTGTGGAGCAGGGGGGAAAATAGTTTTAAATTCTCATTCGAGTATTAATTGGACTTTGAACTGCAGACAGGGTTCCAACACAAAGGCGGAGCTCATTGGTGCTTGGACCTCGCTAATTTTGGCTAGTCGCCACACAGATGATTTGCTGCTCCTCGGTGACTCCAAGATCACTATTGATTGGCTGAATGGATTGGCAGAACTCCAAGTGGCAGCCCTTAATTGCTGGAAGGAACGGACCAAAGATGCTACTCTTCTCTTCAAAAAACTTACCTTCCAGCACATTTTCCGAGAAGAAAACAAAGAGGCGGACTCACTCTCGAAAAAAGCTTTGCTCCTTCCCCCGAGTCAAATTTACTTTTCATTTTGGGAGGACGGCCATGAAGGCAATTCATATAAGATAAATCTTTGATTTGATTCCTTATTAGCATAAATCAGATCTTTGACTAATTTGCCGTATTTGTTGGGCCATAGATGGTTTTGATCCAAGTATTTGTGGAATTGGCTTGATCTGCTGATGTATTTGAAATCCGACATGTAAACTTTTATATCCTTTTGAATACAAAGAGCATTTTTTTCTCGTGGAAAAAAAAACATGTATTTCCCAACTAACTCTGCAGGGACTGCGTTGCCATGCAACCCTTGTTAAATTTAATAATAAAAATAGTTAAATATTTTTTAAAATAAAAAGTAAAATATTTATGATTTTAATTTTTTAAAATTTGGTTATAATTTTGTTTTGTTAAAATTATTGTTTTTAATGTAGAGAAATAGTTTCAACATTCTAGAATATCCCTATTGCAATTGTATTTTGTAATGATAATGATTTATATTTGCATTTCCTTCAATTTAAATTGTTGATTCTTTTTTTTGTTTTTTAGTGACTAGAAAATGCTCATTTCATAGTATATTTAGTCAAAGTGAGTTAAAAAGTGGATAAACTCAACCTTTTTGATTTGTTTATTTATTTGTTTTCAACCAAACAAAGTTTTGCCTTGATTTGTTCTTTTTTTCAAAATTTTGATGATGTAGATCATCCTGAAATGAGCCAAAAACCTTAAGTGTGAAGTTCCATAATCAAAATCCCCATTAATCAAGTGGAACTATAACTTGTTACAAAATTCTTATTAAAATGGGAAAAAAAGTTGAAAAAAAAGATCCAGTTTATGCATTATTTAACTTATTCCCATTTAATATAATAATAATAATCTAATTTTAAGGTCATCCTCAGAGCATCAAATTGGTGTATGAGACCCATTGTCAAGGGACCCATCCGTACATAAATTATAAAATTTACTATATATATAAGTTAAATAATGCATTATTTAACTTATTCCCATTTAATATAATAATAATAATCTAATTTTAAGATCACCGTCAAGTAAAGCATTAAATTAATGTATGAGACTCCTTGTTTGTGAGACAAGAGATTCATCAACACAAATTATAAAATTTAATATATATATATATATATATATATATATATATATATATTGAATATATTAAATTAATTAATATAACTGTATAGACACTCTAAATTATATCATTTATTTATGATTTTTAAAAAAAATAAAAATATTAAATTAATTAATATAATTCTATAGATAATCTTTTAATGTAGTTGATTAGTTGCCAAATAAATATATTATGTGGATGAATACATTTGATCAAATATAAAATGTTTGTTATTTTGAAATATTTTTTTATAACTTTAAAATTTCATTTTTTTTTACATGCTATGTTAAATTTATTATAAAATCTAATTTAAATGATATTAATTCTAATTTATTTTAATATTTAATTTAGGTAATTAATGATATTAATAATGGTTAAGAACATGTGTTTCATCTTAAGAGGTTATAGGTTCAAATCCAGAGGGGGGTAGGGTATGTATACCTTCGTAGATTTTACTAGTCAAATTGTTGGGCGGAGGGGGGTCCCTTGTCCCACAAACAAGGGGGTCTCATACACCAAATTTGGTGTGCTGTCTTGGCCGTGACCTTAAAAATAGATTATTATTATTATTATTATTATTATTATTATTATTATTATATTTAATTTAAGTAATGTTATTCTAAATTGATTGTATATATAGTTTAGATAATTGTTTTCAAATAAATTTTAAAACTTTATTTTTTTTCATGTATTATTTCACATTGATTACAAAATATAATTTAGATAATGTTTTTTTGGCAAGCTATCAAATTGTATTAAAAATATAGACAAAAATATAAGAGCAGAGTTACAAATGATTGGTTGTCTGCCTGCTATTTAATAGGTTTGACCGACAACCATATTGCAAACTTTGAGTTTTGAGCTTTGATATTGACAAAATGAGACTTATCACCCGTATTGGGCTTCCTATTATATATTACATCTATGCTACGCGCCATGATCTGGCTACAAAAAGTATACAAATATCTGAATGCCTTATGCTGACTACAAAAATATACAAAAAGTTGTTGATAAGTCATGGAATGTTTACAACAGAGGGAGGGGCATTTTCTTTTGGAACCAGAGAGATATCGCTGCTTAGGTCTTCAAAGTGTAATCCCAAAGTGGAAGCCATGATGGTGATCTTTTTATCAAGAGCTTTGACTTGCAGTTGGAGATATTCAATTTGCATGAAGAGGTCATTTAAGATTGCTTGCTTGTCAGTGAGTGCCCTTCTGAGGAGAGCCTTCAAATGCCAATAAACTCTGCGATAGTACTTGGTGTCCCTTGTTTTGGTTGAACCAATGTTCGGTATCCAAGCTATCGTTTTTTAATCCATTTAAATGTTGGAAATGTGTTGACAAGTGCGACGAACATCCTCTTTAAAAGATTCCATCGCTTCTCTGGTAGTAGGAGGGGTTTGAGCCCGATAGGATTATTTCGTTCTAACTACATCTTGATGCGCCCTCGTGAGAGGGAGGTTTGGTCGCGAGCGACGACCTCTAACTCTAGTCTCCGTCGAGGTCATATTGGCTCCTTGATACCTAAATATCAAATAACTAGAGAGCTACAGGTTCTCTTGCTCCAAGGGGAGTGCTTTTATTCTAGGTCTGGTTACCTAGGTGATTCTTGGAACCGACTCCGGCTTCTCCCTTACTCTGTAGGATTGCTCGCTTCAGGAGAGAAATGAAGAGATAATGGTTGATACTGACGCTCCACATTGCAATAAATGAAGAGGCGTGAGCTTACCTAAGGCCGTAATGTTTGCAATGATGCGTACAGGTCTCATGAATCTAGATTCATTGTAGGGACATGCTTCCTCACCTAGAATTGATATGATGTGACCCTTTCCAAGAGAGAGGAGCCCTCATCCTCTTATGGTTTCATGTATGGCTAAAGCCAAGGTTGTTTGAGAGACTTCTCGCGCGTACTAGTATCTTCGTGCTTGTTCTCAGTTATGCTCTCGACCTTATTAGTCCTTGTCTACATTAAGGTGGAGGTTGGCCAATTTATGGCCTCATTAATGCTGTTGGAGCTCAACATGAGGGTAAGCTGTTGGGAATCCATGTGTCGGCTGGTCTAAATTAGTGCTAGTCACATGGACTTGAATCAGGAATAATTTAGATAATGTTAATCTACATTAATTATAAAATTTAATTTGGTGATACTATTCCACAATGATAATAAAACCTTTTTTTTTATGACTGGTGGAATCAACAACTAGGTCGGTCTCATACTCGCGTGACACGAGGTCGATTCCGACTGCTCCCACTATAATCTCTAGGTGCCATACATATGCCCCTTTCGTAGGCAGGGGTAAATCAGGGGGATTTGAACTCAGAACCTCATCAAACATAACACTTCATATCACAACACTTGCGAATTGAGCTGTCCCCGGGGCTAATAAAATCTAATTTGAGTATTGTTGCTCCACATTATTTAATAGTAAAATCTAATTTAGGTAATTGTTTATCATTTTGATTTTTTTTTTAATTTTAAATTATTATTATTATTACATGTTATTATTTTGTATTAATTGTTAAATAATGTTAATTTACATTAATTATTTAATTTAACTTAAATGATGTTATTTCACATTGATTGTATATCTAATCCCAAAGTCTTCAAAGTGTAATCCCAAAGTGGAAGCCATGATGGTGATCTTTTTATCAAGAGCTTTGAATTGCAGTTGGAGATATTCAATCTGCATGAAGAGGTCATTTAAGATTGCTTGCTTGTCAGTGAGTGCCCTTCTGAGGAGAGCCTTCAAATGCTAATAAACTCTGCGATAGTACTTGGTGTCCCTTGTTTTGGTTGAACCAATGTTCGGTATCCAAGCTATCATTTTTTAATCCATTTAAATGTTGGAAATGTGTTGACAAGTGCGACGAACATCCTCTTTAAGAGATTCCATCGCTTCTCTGGTAGTAGGAGGGGTTTGAGCCCAATAGGATTATTTCGTTCTAACTACATCTTGATGCGACCTCGTGAGAGGGAGGTTTGGTCGCGAGCGACGACCTCTAACTCTGGTCTTCGTCGAGGTCATATTGGCTCCTTGATACCTAAATATCAAATAACTAGAGAGCTACATGTTCTCTTGCTCCAAGGGGAGTGCTTTTATTCTAGGTCTGGTTACCTAGGTGATTCTTGGAACCGACTCTGGCTTCTCCCTTACTCTGCAGGATTGCTCGCTTCAGAAGAGAAATGAAGAGATAATGGTTGATACTGACGCTCCACATTGCAATAAATGAAGAGGCGTGAGCTTTCCTAAGGCCGTAATGTTTGCAATGATGCGTACAGGTCTCATGAATCTAGATTCAATGTAGGGACTTGCTTCCTCACCTAGAATTGATATGATGTGACCCTTTCCAAGCGAGAGGAGCCCTCATCCTCTTCTGGTTTCATGTACGGCTAAAGCCAAGGTTGTTCGAGAGACTTCTCGCTCGTACTAGTATCTTCGTGCTTGTTCTCAGTTATGCTCTCGACCTTATTAGTCCTTGGCTACATGAAGGTGGAGGTTGGCCAATTTATGGCCTCATTAATGTTGTTGGAGCTCGACATGAGGGTAAGCTGTTGGGAATCCATGTGTCGGCTGGTCTAAATCAGTGCTAGTCACATGGACTTGAATCAGGAATAATTTAGATAATGTTAATCTACATTAATTATAAAATTTAATTTGGTGATACTATTCCACAATGATAATAAAACCTTTTTTTTTTTTATCACTGGTGGAATCGACAACTAGGTCGGTCTCATACTCGCGTGACACGAGGTCGATTCCGATCGCTCCCACTATAATCTCCAGGTGCCATACATATGCCCCTTTCGTAGGCAGGGGTAAATCAGGGGGATTTGAACTCAGAGCCTCATCAAACATAACACTTCATATCACAACACTTGCGAATTGAGCTGTCCCCGGGGCTAATAAAATCTAATTTGAGTATTGTTGCTCCACATTATTTAATAGTAAAATCTAATTTAGGTAATTGTTTATCATTCTGATTTTTTTATTTTTATTTTAAATTATTATTATTATTACATGTTATTATTCCGTATTAATTGTTAAATAATGTTAATTTACATTAATTATTTAATTTAACTTAAATGATGTTATTTCACATTGATTGTATATCTAATTTAAGTGATACTATTGTATTTAAATTGTGAAATTTAGTTTAGATGGTATATAAATGTCGCCCTACCATGATCATGTAACTCACTTTGTTTAACATTTGTTTAGAGATATATTTTTAAAAATACATAAATTTTTTCGAATGTGATAAGACCGATGTCAACTCAATTATTAACCCAAAAACGTTTTTTACATTTTCTATAAATAATTTTATATATGAATATTTTCTAGTTCGACTAGACTATATAAAATTCCCAATGAGACCGCTATTCAGACTGTTGGAAAACGTGTTTGTCCATCTGGTGGGATCAACACATATGAGGTCTATAGAAAGCTAGAATCCAGAAATAATTTGATTGCTCGCACCTACCTCACGACAGAAGTGGTGAAACTTCATCTGTAATTTCCCATGTACTTGGGAAGTTCTCGGCTTCCGAGCAATTCAAGCTAAAATTCCTTAAAGCTCGAGAGAACCCACTGTGCTCTAACTGGAATTTAACTGAGAATGGATTGTGTAGATGAATGGGGAGCCTCAAAATTGGGACCATCCCTGATTCTCAGAGCTCTAAATTTATCAACATGGCAGTATTTTGTTGGGCTGGCGTCAATTTTAATTTATTTCTTCTATAATTTTCTGGAAATGCATTTGATTGGGGATCTGTTATTGGGGATGAGAAGGAACTCTGTAAAGCTATTCTACGATCCGTTATCCAACACCGCCACTCACTTGCTGCCCAAGTGCGAGATCCTCAAGGGAAGGTATGTATGTCAAAATTGTTATTATTATTATTGTTATTATCAAAAACATCGTTGGATAACATGCACTTCCTTTGGTTTAGATGCCAAATTCGAAGGATATTTATTTTACCCAATTCACCAGATATGCATGAGGCCCCATCCTTTTTTAAGATACCGTTTGGTGGGGTTGACCACAATGGATATCATGAACTTCCTTCGAAGGGCATCTATTTGGCCAAATTCACTCGAGGCTTGCACTCAGTTTCTTCTTTTTAAGATTCCATTTGGTAGGGTTGACCACAATGGCTAACATAATTTCTTTTAGCTTAGATACCAAGTTTGAAGGGTATTTATTCGGCCGAATTCACCTGAAACTTGCACTCAACCTCATTCTTTTTAAAATGCCATATGGTCAGGTTGACCACAATGAAAATGAAAGCCTTATCGACGGCTCACTCCGTCAAGTTCACCAGTGAACCAAGGCATGGTTCAATTTAATTTTAATTTTTTCGCATGACAGATGTGTTTTTTAATTTTTAGAGAGAATGTTTAGGCTTGAAGCCTGTTTACAATTTCTACTCTTTCACATAAAATAAAGCGAACCATATTTACTTTCACTTCCTGCTTAGCAGTGGTCTCTGTCAATCAAGTTACATTTGGACTAAAATCTGTGGATTTTGTGCTTTTCTTGACCTAGCTATTAACCTAAGTCAATGAATTTGGATGTTGCTCGGGCAATTTAATCTAGGTAAACATACCCGAGGCATTTTACTTGACATATAGGTCTGTTCAAAGCGTCGTAAGCAGAAACTTTCCCTTTGACAACCATTGCTTCCCGTGATTTGAACTTTCATTGAGTCTGTGAAAGTTCTTCCTGCCATCAACAGTTAAGACCAAGTGCATTCATTGTCATGGTTTTGAAAAATACCTGAAGTTTTGCATGGTGGAAATTTTGGAAATGGGTTTTCCGAAAGACACAATTTTTTTTGTGAAACTTCTATCCCAGATTGCCAACAATTGTGAGACAAGGATGGTTTACAAGTYGTGTATCAAAAGCTTTGCCAATTTGTAAGTTGTCTTTGGGATGCAAGTCCTTGGGTTGATGTGAGAGAGCATCTTCTCTCACTCTGGTMCTAACATTGTCTAGAGTTGCCTATGTGTTTTGTGGGTCTCCTTTCTTGTGATTGTAGACTTTGTATATGCCTTGTGATTGTTGACTTTGTGATGCTTTCTTAAATGTAATCTTACTAACGAGTGGTTTATGAGATGCGTATCAAAAGCTTTGCCAATTTGGAAGGTGGCTTTGGGACACAAGTCCCTGCGTTGATGTGATAGAGCATCTTCCCTTTGGCACTGACATTGCCTAGAGGTGCCTATGTGTTTTGTGGGTCCCCTTGCTTATGATTGTAGACTTTGTGATGCCTTTGTGATTGTTAACTTTGTGATGCCTTCTTAATTGTAATTTGACTAAATCTGAAATGGTATATCCCCATGTCAACACGAGTGTGAGTGTCTGTGTAGTAATCCCACATTTGCAAGATGTTGTATCATGTTAGTCATATCCCCCTAGTTTGGTATAGATATCATTTAGAGGTGCTTTTGTGTCTTGTGGGTTCCCTTGCTTGTGATTGCTTCCTATTTGATGCCTTTTTAAATGTTGAATTTTCAATTTTCAGATCTGATAATTATTTCCTTATGATTTCAAAACAGAATTTATGCCACTGTCATCATAGAATAATTACACACTAAAAATCTCAACCAAAATAAACTGCAGCGGAAACAACATAATCATAGAAAGATAACCATGCACAGTAGGCACAAGATTTTATCCTGGGAAACCCAAACTTTGGAGAAAACCCAACAACATTTCTTAAGAAAAAATCAATCCAAGTTCATCACCATCAATAAGAAGAAACCCTAGCACAATTAGCCCTTGCATGAGTAAGATCCCTCAAAGATAGTGAACCACCAAAAAGATCTCCAAAAATTTCTCCTTGTAATTTTCGCTGGTATGCCACTGGCTAAGGTGCACTTGATGAGAAGAGTAATTGTGTTATGTCTCAAATGAATTGATCAAGCCTTTATTTATACAATTTGAGTCACCCTTAATTTACTTGTGGGACCGATTTGTTCTTTTGTCTTCAATATCTTCTTTAATGCCTTCCAGGGTTTCTTTAATGGTTTGATTTGTCTTCTTGGCATTTCTTCTTCACTAGAAAAGTAGTTCATGAGCCTTGTTGATGTATCATCTCCTCACATGCACGTCTAATTAATATAGGGCTCTAATGTTGAGTGGATCCATCGAGCGGCCCCTTCATCACAAGAGGTCTCTTGAGCTTACATCTTCAGCATTAGAGTAGACTTGTAAACAAGTCAAACCTGCCCTATAAAAAATAGATCACTCCATCCTGGAGCAGGCAATGTGAGAGCATCTCGAGTCTTTTTCACTCCGCGTCAAATCAGCATGACTAATAGGAGAAAGACTGCCCCTAGGCCATTCACCACTAGCCAAATCAACATGGCCCCATGAGTGAATGTATCATTCTCCCTTGGTCAAATCAACATGACCAATCTGGGAGAATGTCTGCCCCTGGGCCATTCATCACTAGCCAAATCAACATGGCCCCGTGAGTGAATGTATCATTCTCCCTTGGTCAAATCAGCATGACGAATCTGGGAGAATGTCTGCCCCTGGGCCATTCACCACTAGCCAAATCAACATGGCCCTGTGAGTGAATGTATCATTCTCCCTTGGTCAAATCAACATGACCAAGCTGGGAGAATGTCTGCCCGATGATGCTAACTAGAGAAACTTCAACATTAAATGCAAGCTTACTAATGCTATATAATAGTAATCTAATTTAAGGTCACAACCTAGGTAGACGCCAAATTGATATATGAGACTCCCTTGTTTGTGGGATAAGAGATCCTCTCCGTGTAGCGATTTGACTGCTTATTTTCTTATTTAGGAGTTCCTTCCATGTTAATATGAAAATTAGCCAAAATATAAGCAAAAGGAATATAAATATTAGGGAAAGTCTAGTTAAAAAATTGAAAATTTAGGTAAAAATGGAAATTTCATCAAACAATATATACAGGGTTAAGGTGGACATTTGCACAAGCTTCCCTAGGTAGAGATGGGTTTAGGACCTAGGTGCAATTGAAAATGTACTAGGAATTGTATCATATAGTAATATTAGGTGCGTTTCAACTAATGGTTAGTAGAGGGCATTTGCCAATCACTATCTCATAGTAAGATTAATCAAGTTTCATCAAATGGTAAATAAGGGGCATTTGCCCCCAAGAATCATGACATTGAACCTTTCAGAATCATCACACTTGAATATACCTAAGTTGGATGGAAATAGATAAGGATCTGGATTTGTACGTTGGATTTTTTGAGAAGTTAGGATCTAGATACAGGGAAACAACTTATACAAACTATATATATATCATAAAAAAACAACCATGATCTAGAAACATAGAAAGTTCAGACTTCAAGAATTGACCATTCATAACTTTGAAGATACAATAGAAAACCGAGTTCCCACTAATATTAGCCTTCAGACTTGGATGCTAACCAAAAAGAAAGTGCCAACATTTCAAACTTAGAAATACAAAATGTTACGAAAAAATCAGATTCATGTTTTAGAAAATGGGGAGGGGCTGTTTTATAGGCAAACGTCAGGGCCCACACATTTGCTCTTTTTTTTTTTTCTAATTTAAAGTATTTTCTTGAGTTTTTTTTTAATTGCTTTTTCTAGAGGATCCAATGGTGTGATGTATCCAGCCAGGATCTCAAGCGAATCCTTGAGCATTTCCTAAACGGAAACAGATCTCTRTAGCATTTGGGCCAGATCTTGTTGTATTCAGATGTGGATGTTGAGATCAYAAGATARTGGATCTACAATGAAATATTAAATAAACCCTAATCCGACCAAGCAACAAATACAACAGAAAAGAACAACACTTAAATGATGAACACAAGAGAGATTGCTGTAACATCCAAGCACATGAACAAGAGAAGTGCTCTAGAGAAAGATTGCCCTTAGGCTTTTATCAAAAATAATAACTTGAGTGAATGATTTGCAAATGAGGAGGGTGATTTATTTATACACCTCCATTAGGGTTTAGGGTACTAGCCCTAAGAGGGTGACTAGAATGACCTAGTCAAATATACACAAATACAATAAGGTGGGTTAATTACCCATATGTAGGCTCAACAAAGCCACCAATACACCAAATAGAGGGTTGGCGTGTGGCCTCAAATGAAGATTAGCCAGAATCTCAACACCCCCCTTAAGTTGAATGAAAGGCCACAAAGAAGGCAATACATCCACAAACCATCATAATAGATCATCATAATACCCCCCCTTAATCCTGATCTAGGGGTCATCAAAAGCCATACCACTCGTTGAGAAAACCTTCACGACCTTCATTGGGATTGATTGTGCTACAAAGAGTCTTTGGCGGAGCAAACTGGTATTTGTTAGGAAGAGGAGGGCCTACCAAAATAATGTCTTGAGATGGGGGAGACTTTGACTGTTGTATGGAAGGACTTGCAAGAAAATTAGTATCATCAGTGAGAGTAGCAACAACCCACTTAGATAGAGACAATGTCAATGAGTGAGTAGGATTGTTTTCATCCAACAAACATGCATCAAAATGGAAAGTGTCATCATTGATCTAAGCATCCCCAGATGGAGATACATCGCTAGGTTTCTCATCTGGGGTGGTAGTAACCTCATCTAAAGATGGAGGACTGGAAGGTACATCAGAGACAGAGGAGGGATTGGATGAAGGTGTCCCAACAAACTGTCCTGTATTTGTAGGTGAAGGACTTAGAGGAGTACATATAGATGGACCAACATTAGACGAAGATGTGGAAAGGTCCACTACAACTAGTTGAAAATCATCAACAAGCAATCTAACAAGAGGAAAAGTGACATGATTCATGGATACATGTTGAGAACCATCACTAGAATCATCACTGGCAAGAAGTGATGGAAGAGATCCTGGTGGACCATGAGATAAAGGTTTATCAAAGATAACATCATGATGTTCAGTCACCTAGTGAGAGGTGGTGTCATAGAAATGATACTCTTGAAAAGTCTCAATGTAACAAACCAGAGCCCTGCGAGGAGTATAATGGACAAGTGATATGTCTCGCCCTTGATGAGGTGGGTGGATCTAGGCACCTAATCCAAAGATATGAAAATTTGAGATAGAGGGCTTTTGCCCATGCAACCGCTCATAAGGAGTCATATTAGTGACCGCATGTGTAGGTGTGCGATTGATGATGTATGCTGCACAAACAACTGCCTCTCTTGAAAAGGACAAATTCATATACTCATAATGAAGCATAAAGTAGGCAATTTCCATGATTGCCTCATTCTTACTCTCAACCACTCCATTTTGCTTAGGAGTATAGGGAACAATCTTTTGCTAAGAAATGCCATGAGAGTGGTGGAGAAATTGTTAGAAAGCATTACTAATGTATTTGCCTCCCTCGTCAATCTGGAGATACTTGATCTTCTGTTTGCATTGAGCTTCAACAAGAGTTTTAAACTCCTGAAATTTGCCAAACACCTCATCCTTGGATTTAATGGTGGATGCCCATAGAATCTGAGAATGATCATCAATAAAAGTGAGGAAGTACATGGTTCCCCCAATAAAAGAAGTGGCCATGGAACCACAAATATCGCTGTGAATTAATTCAAGGGGCTTAGAGGCACGCCTTGAGTTGGCCTTTGGAAAGAACTCTCGGTGATGTTTACCCGACACATCCCTCGCAAATGCCACTAGGAAGGTTGATATGTGGAAGACTCTTAACTACGTGAAGATGACTCATGTGTCTCAAGGATCCATAATTGGTGTGACCAAGATGAAAGTGCCATAGCTTACTGTCATCATTTCCATTGGCTGCCATTGCAATGAATTTATTTGAATCTAGGGGTGAAGAAGACTTCCCCAACTCGTCATACGTTTAGATTCATCACAATATCCAGAAGCAATAACTTTGGACCTATCATTTATGTCTTTAACAAGCCATCTGTCTAGCCCAAATTCCATCTTTTTATTGGTGTGTGTGTGTGTGATGCAATAAATAGATAGTAGATTTGGTCCCACTCCAGAAACATGAAGAACATACCCATACTTAGCATTATCAATAACAACAGTGCCACAACCAAAAACTGGGAAAGTTGAGTCATCACTGACAGTTTCTTGCTCACCTCTATGCTGATCACTATAATTAGAGAGAAGGTGCTCATGCTTCGTCATATATCTAGTTGCCCCATAATTTGCAATCCATTCCTGTGAAGAGATGGAAGACCATAAATTGGAGCAATTTCTTCAATCTTTTGAAGACAGAAAACAAATTTTGAAAGCATGTCCCTCCTTATGGCAATAAGAATAGGTCGTCCTCTTCTTCTTTGAGGATTTGGATGTATCGCCTGTAGACTCATGTATGTATGAGGTAGAAGCCTTAGAATGGACTTGATCTCTAGAGGTTAGTTCACCCAATTCCTCAAGGTGACATGATSCTGTATAAGGTTAGAAAACACATGCTATAAAGTATATGCAAAGCAAGTGCCTTGAGAAAAAGAGGAATGCTGTAAAAGATGATAGCAAAATTTCTGATTGTAGGAGAAAGGTTATTAAGGACAATACATATTCAGAACCCTGTTTACCTTGGCYGCCAGATATAACAACGTCARCCTTCAGGTTCATGAATCTTTCAATATACTCCTCAATGGTAGAGAAATCTGCCATYTTGAGGCTGGAGAGCTCAGTTTCAAGTCGRTTGACTTGAGTAGTGCTCACTTTGSTAGATAAATTGTGGAAAGCATTTCAAATCTGCTTCGCACTCTTGTTACCCCTGATGTGATGAATAAAGTTTGGCTCCACATWAAGAGTGATCAACTGTAGGGCTTCATCCTTCTTCAAACATACTAGATCGTAACTGTCATCAGCTTTAGCTGGAAGCAGTTTCTCCAAATACATCCATAAGTCTTTCCTTTGAAGAAGTGTTGTCATTTGATCAACCCACATAAGGTAGTTGGCCCCATTGATATAGGGAAACAATCGTTTTCCATCCATAACATCAGCGCTGCCTTTAAAACCTGTAATAGGTTGGCTGCAAGAAGAAAAAAGGGGTGCACTTCCCTAAAAGAGGGCACAGATCTGGAAAATAATGCCTTATGTCTGCTGAAAAAGGCCAACCAACAGCCAAGGAAGGAGGGCGCTTGTGGAAAAGAGGGTAGAAAACCCTAAAAACTCTTTGCTGTGCAGAAAGGGTGTGCTAAAACACTAGTTTCAGACCTGAAATGACCCTAAAAAAGCACTGAAGGCCCTAGTTTCAGACCTGGAACAGCCATGAAACAATGCTGGATAGAGAAAGAAAAGTCCACACTAGCTCTGATTGTTGATGCTTTTGTAGCATCTGGACCCATTCCCATAAGGGGCCATGGTGTTAGGCATGTGGGAATCTTCGTTGGCACTAGATCAACCTTTCGTTTCAATGAAAATGCCCTTGGAATAAGGCTAGGGCCTCACGGGCAAGTTGATGGACTTTGTGGGCTTGTGTTGGGGTTTCACACCCACAAAGAGGAATAAAATATTCTAATTAATTCCTGAGTTTAGAAGGGGTTCCTAAACTCACTCATAAGACTCCTATATAAGGAGAAGAGAGATTGTGACAAATCTCTTGGGGACATAATGGAGTTAACATAAGTGAGTAAACACTTGTGCTAGGAGGCATGGTGATTCTATAGCCGCAGATGGCAGTTCGATTGCTACAAGAAGTGGCAATTCTGTAGCCGCAGGTGGCAGTTCGGTTGCTACAGGAATTGGCGGTTCTGTAGCTGCAGGTGGCAGTTCGGTTGCTACAGGAATTGGCGGTTCTGTAGCCGCAGGTGGTAGTTCGGTTTCTACAAGAAGTGGCGATTTTGTAGCCGCAGGTGGCAATGTGGTTGCTACAGGAAGTGGTGATTCTTTAGCCGCAAGTGACAATTTGGTTGCTACAGGAAGTGGCGATTCTGTAGCCGTAGGTGGTAGTTCGGTTGCTACAGGAAGTGGCGATTCTATAGCCGCAGGGGGTAGTTCGATTGCTACAGGAAGTGGCGATTCTGTAGCCGCAAGTGGCAGTTTGGTTGCTACAGGAAGTGGCGATTCTGTAGCCGCATGTGGTAGTTCGGTTGCTACAGGAAGTGGCGGTTTGGTAGCTGCAGGTGGCAGTTCGGTAGTTGCAGGTATTGGCAGCTGTAGCAGATTTTGCTGAGGTTGGTTTATTGATTCGTGGTTTTCAGAGGATAAGGTTGTCCTCATATTTTTGGTAAATTTTGTGTCAGCTGGGAGGGCTAGCTTTTGCCTTCAGAATTTCTGAGTTTGACAAAGTTACAAAATAGAAATTTTGTGTCTCATATGCATTGATGATTCATCTTTGATATTGATTGTTTTCGCTGCTCTAATTTTTAGTCAATAAGTTCAGTGTAAAATTGTTCAGTGATAACAACTAGGGTTTACTGTTTGATTAATAGGCAATAATTTTCAGATCTGAAATTAGTCACATAGAGTTGCATGTGAAAATTGACATGGTATTAGAGCTAGGGCTTTGAAGAGAAGGGGATCATCTTTGAAACACATTTTGCTGCTGCAAAA
>JASDQU010013656.1:0-13026 GCA_032191745.1 Picea mariana
CCTTATTTTATCATTTCTTCTTTTAGGTCACTTTGACTTCTTTGACTTTGGGGGCTTCAAGCCTTCATGTGAGGGTCCTTCAACTTCGTAAGGCCATAACTCTCAAACCAGGAGGAGTTATGTGACATTCCACATACCACCAGAAATGGCATGACAAGCACTATCCATCTAGGATCGTTTCACCAACAATTTCCTTGATCTTCATCTCGTTATTCCTCATACAAGCATGGGTCCTCCAACCATTCTTCTAGGATAACTCAATCCATAAAGCGTCTTCCCGTGAGGGCTTTCACCATAAGGGGACCACTTTGGAGTTCATCCATTTGTTTACCTTTGCATCGATTGGTTTCCACTTNGACATATAACATTCTCATCAAGGGAATCATATCAATCAATTACTTGACATCAACCAATGACATCAATCAAACCAAACCATTTACATCAATGACATATGATCCAACAATCTCCCAAGTAATCAAACCATTGGCATCAATGACAAACCATTGGCATCAATGACAACATGATCCAACAATATGATCATTAGGGCATGCATCTATAGTTTGAGAATCCATTCCAATGTATTTCATAATAGCATGCAAACCTCGATATGTGCGAGGTAAAATATTTGACGATGCTAACAAAAATTCACCTAACAATCTACAACATATCAAATAACTAGTTAATGTAAAGAATATTAATTGTAAAAATTACATTCTTATTTTACACATTAATTAACACTAAAAGAAAATAGAAAAAATCAACATTTCTGTATAATATGAGATGAAACATATTACATACCTTAGGATCTATGTCATACAAGTGTTCGACAAATTATTCATAACCTTTAAGTTCACTAGCAGTAATATAGCGGAGAGAATATTTTCTCTTGATCCTTCATAAAGTCATTTATTTGCCTTTTCTAATAGAGGTTGATCATAAATACCATCACTGTCCCCATCATCATCCAGCTGCGAAAACAAATCTTGGATCATTTGATTTTTCCCATCATCTTCTTCCATGGGATCATTAACTTGATTTGTCCCATCATCTTCTTCCATGAGATCCTCATTTGCTTGATCAGGTTCCTCGGCTTGTACAACATCATTTCTACTAATACTTGGTGCAATATTCTACGGAAAGTTAGAGGGAAACTCTAACTTTATAATTACAAACAATCATGAAAAATTAGTGTGTACTATAACAAACATTCAAACAATATATATACATATATATAATTTTATATAAAATTTACAATATAAAAATAGATAATGAATATATAGCTAATTACCATGGGACGATATTCATTCGATCCACCATCAATGTGCCCATATTTCCTATAATGTTTTGTAGTTGTTGCTATTAAAATTCTTATGGGACGTATGATGAAACATTTTTTGCAAGGGAAATAACATCTACCATCACCCTTTTCACCCGCTTTACTTTTTTCCACACCTCTAATTATATTCTATGACATTCTTCTGCACAAAAATACTCTTTCTGAACTGTCGTTGTTATAGCAAGATTGTCGCAACATCTTTAATTCGTAAAATATTTATAGGTCATTGTTCGTCGCAATTGCAGCAAAAATTGACCAAATCACTGTTGACTTTGTCAAAGAGTATAACGGTCATAATGGTCATATCATCGCTCTTGCAACAAAATTTGACCAAATCAATTTTGACTTTGTCAAATAGTATAACGATCAATATGGAGTGTATCAAATAGTGTAACGGTCAATAATTAGCGTTGCTCTTGCGATGAATTCACACATTCATCGAAAGAGAAACGCCCATCTACTATCTTCATGATCGTCGCAAAACAAACAAAAGTTTGATTCCATCGAGAGAGCAATGAATACGGGCTAGATTTATAACAAAATTGAAAAATTGAACTTTTTCTCTTAAATTTTGCGACGAAAGGGTACTTTCGTCGCAAGTAGTCCTCACAAATTGTTCAATATGTAGTAGTTCTTGTTGCATTGTTTTCTTCTCCCACTTTCCATCGTACAACTTGATCAGTATTTTTTGTGCATCCATCGTTGTAACGGAAATAAAAAATAGAGACATGAATCCACTATACTCTGAGTTGAGGAAATGGTCAACCATTGGTGTAGAAACAACATTCAACCACCATTGTTGTAACATCACAACCAATGTTACAACAATGCATCCAATGTTGCAGCAACCGTGGTAGCACTTGAACATTCTTTAACATGCTTTCCGACTTGAAAAGAGATTAGTATGATGATCGACTCTTACTGCACTAGGTTTTTTTGGGAGTTATTTTCTTTTATTATACAATCCTAAAAATGAAACACACCCCACAAGATAAAACAAAACATGCTAGAAAACATTATAAATGCACACTTATAAAAACAACAAAAACAAACAAAATTGATACTAGAAATAATATTGCACAATTGACAGTTCCTTGAAAACGACACCAAAAATGTCGAGATTTTTAATCACACTCTTAATTGATCAAGATGATAGTTAGAAAGATTGTGCATTTAGTTACCAATCTGGGGCTCGTATGGAACTTGCAAACTATCATGCATTGTATATGAAGGAATAACTATTCTATGTGTTGTAATCATAGTATCAATGATTACTTTTGTAGTCAAAATATAGAAAATTCTCAAGCTTTGGAAAGGATCTACAAAAATCCACACTTACAGGAATTGAAAGCACACTTTTGCAGAAAAGTAAATATCACACTTGTGGGAAATTAAATGTCACATGTTCCAAAAAGGAAACAAACATGCTGAAAAATGAAACACACCAGCTACAGGTATCAGGAGTACGAATCAACTGTCTCTCGAAGCAACCCCAACAATCTAATTCTAGGAACACACACTTGCTTGAAAATAAATACACAAGTTGCATAGGTATCAGGAGTATGAGTTAACTATCTCTCGAAGAAACGCTAGCTATGTGCAGTAAAACTGATTGTAAAATTGAACTCTAAATTACTCTTGCAAAAATTGAAATTCACACCACATTCATTGGAAATAAATCACACATGTTGAAAGGAAATTGATTAACTACTTACTGAAAAAAGAAACTAAATAAGTTATGGAAATCAGAGCCTAATCTTTGCCAAGATGATCCATGTCATTACCGAGACCAACAAATATAGTCATTGTGTTAAGCACAATTATTCACTGGCATAAAAAAATTCAACCCATTTATTAGAAACAAAGGAATAAATGAAATCCAACATGAATACTTAATTGCATAAATATATATAAACACAATCTCRCATGAGTAATCTAATTACATGAACAAATTGAATCAAGAAACTAGTTATGGAATTAAATAAAATAAATCCTATCTGAATTCATAATGAAATTACACAACAGTAAATAAAATAAACCATCTAATCTACACAACACTCGGTTCTATTGGAATGGTCCCTACCTCCAYATAACAGATTGATGATATATTCTACATCAACATAAATTAATTAAATTAATTAAGCTAATCAAAAGAAATCAATATATTACAAATATGCAAAGGAAATAAATCAAGTGAATTAATGAAATCACACACTACTAAAAATATAAAACTACAATTAAAATAAAAACTCAATAAATTATTCCATTGTCATTCAGACATTTCTCTAAGAGTCCTCCATGAACAATGGAGAGAGTGATATCTTTTATACATAAATTTAATGGAAACTGTAAATAACAAATATCTAAATAAACCCACTAATGGATTTAAGAAATCCATAGTGGTTATGACAATTTCCTAAATAACGAATGGTTTCCATGATCCTTGCTAACAATTAGAAATTAATAAATAACTTCCAAGATATTTTGATAACAATTAGCAAATAATAAATAACTCCAAGATCTTATTCTAACAATTAGCAAATAATAGGTAACATCCAAGATCTTTTTAAAACTAATCAAACTAATCTTATCAATGATTCCAAGATTCTTTCCATATCCATAAAATGGTTGTTGATGATCCAAATCCATGGCAGGTCTTGATGGTTGAAGTTCGATTTTTGTGGATTTGCAAATCCGTACATGGAGTTTCAGCGATATTTTTACTGCAAGTAACAACAAACATGAGTAACAACAAATCATAAAAACTTAAATTCTCAAAAAGTATGATCTGGATTGTTGAGATATTTTGAGGATAAACATATGTTGACTCAATAAATCCTCATACAAGAAATATCAAGTACCCACATCGTGAATCTTCAATTGTAGGAGTAACAACAGTGACAAGTGGTTCTCCAACAATCACAAACTAACCCATTTTTTAAAGATAAGTGAAAAATATGTTATTTCTCTAATATTTAATCATAATTCATATAAAATACTAAAGAAATGCAATGGAAAACATCTTGGTTCTAAATCTCACATATAAACATTAAAATGGATTAATAAGCATTAATACAAGGTTATGGGTAATCAAGAAGGGATTAAAAATAAAGAAAAAGGATGTAAAAAGGATGACAATTACATCGCCCAACACTTGGTTCAATTGTGATTATCTGCATATGGGTGCAAGTATGGGAGAGACTATGCTTGGATTTAGGGTTCTATGCATATGGGTGTGGCTGAATTATTTAATGTGTTGTGTAATGCAAGTGTATTTTCATTGTTGTCATACACTGTTGTTGAGATGGCTATTAAATTATGTCGTGAGAAGCACTCTTGTTGTATGAACGTGGGGATTTCCTTAAGAGGAAGTGTATTTGGGCCACAAAAAAGTACCCACAGTAGTTGTGAGAAGTCTACATAGAAGGTAGGATGATCCCTTGGGTTGATAACTAACCTTTGATTTTAGATTGGAGAATTTGTGCATACATTCAGTGAAAACTTGTGTTTTCTTGGTGCAACATAAGAGAAAATGGTGGTTGATGCACAACCCTAGTGGTTTTAGCATTTCTGTGTGAGGAAGAATCTCTAGAGGTTGAATTGTGCAGAAGAATTTTTGGAGCAGTTATGTTTCCAATATTGAGTAAGAGTACCTAATTTCCGCTACATATGTACTCTAACATGTAAGGGGTGGATACTCTCTGCATCAATATGCAACTAACATAAATAATCACAACAAAGGAACAACATAAGATTTAATGAATAGGTCATATTTTGGAGAAATAATGAAACGGTTGTAGGAATATCGATCCTAAAACAATGAAATGGAGCTTTACTTGGAGAAAAAATGAAAAGCAAATGAGAAGGAAAACTAGAAATGGGCATGATAAATTTTTGACCTGAAGCTTTCACTCCTCCAATTGAGAAGTGAGTTTCTCCTCCTCTATCTAAGTTAGCATGCTTCTCCTTCTCCCTTGATCACAAAACCACGAAACAATAGCAACAGAGGATCCACTAAAAGAAGAAAATGAATCAATAAGTAACTCAAAGATATGCCCTCAAGTTGGGGACTGTAACGAGTTTGTAGGTTATATTGTTTTAGAATGCAATTCCATTTGGATTTTAGTATATATTGGCTAGAATATTAGAGATGTAAGTCTGAACCCTATAACTCAATTCAACATTTTTTTTATTGTGATATCTTAACAATGTATACCACGGCTTGAGTTTTCCACCATGATAATACCAGCTATAGTCACGATAGTATACTATTGTTGAACTTGTTTCCCTCGATCTATACACAGTATTGGTAGTTCATATATGTAGAAATATGTTGGTTTCCTTCACCATTGCACAAACACACAATCTATTACTATATGTGGTTGTAGGTGTTGAATTAGTGTTGTGTGGATTCCATGTTTCCTTCCATTTGTATGCATAGTAGTTTAATGCAATTATATATGGAAATATATTTATGCCATGGATAAAGGCTTGTACTAATAATGAACTTCTCACTCCTTGACTATCAAAGAACTAACATGCATGTTATTATTTACATGATTATTGGTGATATTGGCTTGTTGAATATTTTGTTTAAATCCTATTGAATGCATGCCTAAGTGTAAAAGGTATATGAGTTCTCAGAGCAGATAACAGGGTTAGTGGTGTTTATTATTATTATTAACACAAAATATACATAACTACAGTCATGTATGGAATTATTTTCACCAAACTGTATACATGTATCATATAATAATGCATTATATCATATGTGCACAATTGTAAAAGGAACCACGATGTGTTTCTAGTTATGCACAGTTCAATGCTTGGGTGTTGAGGAAGCAAACAATTTTTACCACATGTATGTATGATAATATTGCATATGGCGGTAGGTTTTAATGATAATATAGATTGATGATTGATGAGATTTGGGATATCTGATTATAATGGATATTTTGGATGTAGTTTTGAGTGGCTTTCTAGTCATGTAGTCCTGCTTTCCTATCTTTCCTTCCATCAATTTACCCTACCTTATGCATAGTTTGGTTTTGTATACACCCATTCTAAGTTACATCTCGTGTGTGCTTGCATTCATAGTTTTAAGATTATCCATGGTTAAGTTATGTGTGCATGATCTCCTTTCATTTTTGTGGATTGAATGCATACTCGGGGTGGGAAATCTTCAACTAAAGTCACATATCAATAAAAGAAGATGAACCCTCTTACTAAATTCATTTTTAAAGAGTTCCCACCTTCTGAAAATGGTGTGCCTACTTGGGAAATTATCTATTTGTGTAATGTAAATTCATATCGTATGAATAGAGTTGATTTAATTGGTGTAGGTTTTGATGAGTTCCCGATGATGCATCTTCTTACTGAATTTTGGAACATTATTTAATTTTGGAACAACCATGGACATGTATAGTTGTAGTGATATATTTTTAGGTTTGTAGAACAATGTTTTTATGTGCATCTATGTGTATGGACTTCTTTTATGGATAATTTATCTACTAATCATTTTATTATTATTTGCATAAATTTTATGGAATTATATGATGAATGGAATTTTTTATTTAACTAAGCTCCAAGATTTATGTGTCTTGTTGATGCATGGAAAAATACACACTAGTGTAAGTTTTAAACCTGTGAAGTAAAGCAATGCATACATATTCTTAAGAAAAAAATAAATTAATCAATGGCTCATACACATAGTACACAGAGATTTACGTTGGAAACCCTTGATCGGGAGAAAACCGGCCTTCCTTGGTGTTGCACTTTTCAACTCTTCATTGTATTAATTTAACCATTCACCATACATTATATGTACAATGTTTTAGGTATTTCGTAGCTACCAAAACCCTAATCACTTAATCTGGGATTAATTTAGAAAACCGTTAAAAATAGAAAAATCCGCTAAAATAGAAAAAACCTCCCAACTGGGATCGTCACATGCAGTTGTCAAATCTGACACACCCACACACACACGTGCAAATAATATAACACATACCCAACAACTAGTAGGTAGGTTCCCTTAGTTTTCCTAGGACACCTATCGTATTTGACCATTTGACCTTCAAAATTATTTCTCCAAAATTAAATACTCCAGAAGATTAATTAATGGAGGAAAATCAAGGAGCAAGGTGATATTTCACCTACCCACTCACATTTCTATAAAGGAGGAATAAGAATACTTGATCAAGGGAGGATAAAAAGGTAGGTAGGTTACAATCTAAGGTCCAACATTAATGGTTGAAAGCATAAGTGCTTCCCTCTAGAGATACTTTCAAACAATATAAGTGTGGAGTAGCACAACTCCATGTTGTTTGGGATTTCACCTTGTTTATCTTACATGTTTTAAATGGCATAACATCTCAAAAACCTTATATTTACAAGGGCCAAATTGATTGCTAGAACTTGGGTCAATAATTAGTTGTACATAAACACTTTTTATCAATAAATAAATCTATTTGGGCATACCTACAATTGTTTCTCTATGTATAATAGTTAATTTCCAGCATTTTGTTTTATCTCTCTAAGCATGATTTGTTTTTTTTTCATTTCATTTTTGTATATATGTATAACATTGTTTATTAGAAACAACTACAGGTACTAGTTTTTTGATGATTTTGGGCATTAATCTGCAATTTTGTTAATTCTTTGAGTTAATTTTAGTTTTGTTCTTACATATAGTAGTGTTTCCCACACCTTATATCTCATTTACAACTCATATACCATTTAATTTTCAGCAACTTTAGTCTTTGTGTTGATTTATTAGAAGCTATTCGAATATTGTGCACATTCATTAACTTAGGATTGCATTTAAAACCAACTTAGAAGATAGATTAGGATTAGGAAAACACCCTAACTCAAAATCTTAAAGGAAATAAACCATTAACATAAGGCTCATCCTAAAATTTGCATGCTCACAATAATCAGAGGATTAGTACCCTTAAGGGGAATGACTCCACTAACTAGCTTAATAATTAACCTAATTGTGTAGGTTAAGAAATTCCAGGGCTTAAAACCAAATGAGATACCATCCCCATTTTCCCCTTGAGAGCCCTACAAGGGTGTTTTTGGTTTTATTTCCTGAGTAACTTCCACTTTGGGCATCAACAACAACCCCAAGTATTCCAAATCCTATGTAAAATAAAGATAACCCTTATGTAAAGAAATCTCAGCTACAAGACCATCCCTTGATTCCAACCAAAATGCAAGTAATATACATTATGCATGTATCCAAGTATCTCATGTCTGCTTCTAGGAATGTTCCCAAACCATTACCTGATTACCTTAAAAACCTCCAATGACTAGAAGTACAAAAAAATACCTGGACACTTCACCCATACTATGGTAATATATGTCCTCTCAAAGTGTGAGTGAATGAATGGTGACCATTGCTTCAACACAAGAGGTATTGAGTCCCATTTCCAATGTTGGGCCAAAATATTCCTCAAATCATCCTAATATCTAAAAAGAAACCCCAAACATCCTCTTGATAAAATAATTTTTTTAGGGATGTGCCCTATTTGAGAAGCCCAAGCTTCCTAGAAACGCAACCTCAAAGAAGCCTCACCCACCTTTCTTCCATGGAATTTATCAACAATGTCTTGGGAATCCATTTCAACCCTCATGTAATTTGACATCCTCACCGGAAAAAAAATTGACCAACGAGCTCTTCTATTTTACACACTCTTTCCTCTTTCTATTACCCAAAACCTTAACACTACCTCCACCATACTCCTTCAACCCATGTTTAACTTCACCTCAATTGTTATCATCACATTTTAAATGATCTTCCACCCTATTTCTTACAAGCGCAGTTATATCAAACTTCTCCAATACATCCCTACATTCATCTACCTTGATAGTCTATGCCTTAAGTGAACACAAAACTACCAAATCAACCACTATAATCTCCCTTATTGAATGATTATAAGTATCCCATGTTAATTCATTTTAAATAGGACCCTCATTTTCATGTATAGTGTCCAATCTATCCTCTACTACATTTCTCCTATGGAGATCACTCCCCCAAAAACTAATGAGAGACCCAAAATCAAACTGACCAAATGTAATACCCACACCATGAAAAACATTGAAATCGATTGGAATGAATTTACCTCTCAAGGAAACAAAATCCAAAACCCTTATCTCTAACTCACCATCACACCCAAAAAACTTTATTCCTTGTGATCGAGTAATCATAACTTGACCATCACGAACCCTACCCCCAGAAAAACTAGAGTTTGAAAACAACTAAAAAACACCAAAGGGTAGAGAGTAAACCACATTCGATGGATAATTCTCCAAGCATGCAATATTTTTTCAATCCTTAAGTTCAATCCTCCTATCCTCCACACAAATTCCATCATTCCCCCTCCATTCTTAAGGAAAAACCCATCCATAATTAGATATGCCACTAAGAAATATATGAGAGAGAGAGAGAGAGATTTCCAAGGAAAAACTCATGGGACCCCACCCTCTTCCCCATAATATTTGGATGGATGGTAGCTCAATTGTCATCCATGATAGCAGCTAGTAAACCCAAGGGACATGACTAGATTTGAACATGTGATTGATGGCCTCCTCAACAACAACATGCATTGGGAGGATGGTTTAACTGATTGGGATAATCCTTGGTTTAAGACTAGATTTGAACATGTGATTGATGGCCTCCTCAACAACAACATGCATTGGGAGGATGGTTTAACTGATTGGGATAATCCTTGGTTTAACAGAGAGAGAGAGAGAGAGAGAGAGAGAGAGAGAGAGGCCTTAAGTTTTAAAGTTGAATTCAAAAGTAAGGATACCATTTGAATTCATAAAGGGTATTGATTAAAAACTGCAAAGAGAATCACTGACGTTGAAAGTTCCAAAGTGAAAATAAGATATATTAAGTAAAAGTATTTAGAGTTCAAAGATGGGTGACATTGAAAGAACATAATTATTGTTAATGGGAAATTTAGTTAGAGATTACTAAGGATATCAATTAAATTTCAAAAAACCATTGTATGTTTATAGATCTATCATGTGTATGTATGGATCTAACCATGGCATGCTTGAAAAGGTTGAGTGATTGAATTCTATATAGGGTGGAGTTACAAGAAGCCTTGTTTGTTTTCAAGTCAATTGTAATTAGGAACTACCTGCATAAGGAGGCCTCATTCAATATCTAAAAATGGTTCAAAGTCTAGAATTATTAGAGTTATTGAACACTCTAATACTCATTGTTATTGACAACACAATCACAATCAACAAAGAAGCTCTTCAATTTGTTCTAACTTGTTTGCAAGTTTCAAAAGTCAAATTAGAACTTCTTTAGACCCAATGAAAACTTCTTCATGATGATGTCCGATGAAATAATATGCAACATTTTGAACTAGTCCTTGTTAAGAACAACTCACTTTTTGCAATTGATCATGATCAATAATCATCACAAGATCAACTCATGAGTTGACTTCAGATGCAATTTCATATGAGGATGAAGTTATTCATGAATAGGTTCAACATACTCTTTCCAAACCCATTATCAAACCTTGGTAAGAAATGAGAAATAGAAAACATAGAGCATGACTTGGATATGATAAGAAAGTAACTTTTTATATTCTAGATTATTCCTAATGAATCCACTTCAATAGTGCAAGATTCATGTTGGGTGCAGACTGAATCAGAAAGAAAGGATATTTTTGGAGGAGAATCATGCAAGAGGAAAACGACAGTTGGAAGGAAAAGTAGCACGCCTGCATGCGTGGAAGACCTAATGACACTAGGGTTATGGTTTTTGTAATACATTGTAATGTATGGTGAGATGAAGATATAAATAAGTAGTACTTAGGAGAGAGGAAGAGAGACACAAAGAGGGACACAAGGAGAGAGAACTATAAGAACTGTATGACTCATTCGGCTAGTGGCTAAGGAAGGAGTGAGTGACTCGGTCCCAAGGGTTAGATCACAGGCTAAGGAGCCTGGTGCGATCTAGTCAGCCTCACAAGGATCAAGGAGCCTATGGGAAAGAGGGAGAACTAAGATTGTAACCACGCGTGGCATGGGATATTTCCAAACTATAATAAAAGATTGAGAGATAGATATTTGTGGACATAGCCTAGGAGGGGGTGAACCATGGTAACATTGTGTTATGTAAATGAATGAATGTATCTTTGTGTTTTATTAGTTGATGAATGTTAAATGAATGAAGCAACTAAGTAGATATGGTATTTTGCATGCATGCATAGAATGAATGTTATAACTAGAAGTTAAATGAACTGAATAAAGGTTACAACATACAAACAAAAATATCATTCAGTCCTAGGTTGCAAACACCTGAGAATTGCAGCCACTCATAGAGCTATCTCGGGTGAGACTGTGTGGTACATCCTATGTACTGTGTTGCCTTCTAGTTTACCAGAGGGGTCGATAATCTTTAAGGGATTTTGTTGGGAATCTTCTTAGTTCTGAACCAGGTTCAATATGTAATGGTCAATGAGAACATAATACCCCATAAGAATTTGATGTAGGAGCATCACCTTCACATCCATCAGCGCACATGTGGAGGAGAGAAAAATGACATCTCAGCAATGCAGAGTTCAAATCAAGCATTTATTCAGAAATTAAATTGGTTGTTGGGATATTTTTGAAACGACATTTTAAATTGTAACTTGTTTGTAAAGTCTTCAAGATTGGAAGAGATCGCAGGCATGGAGTGGTGACTCTAACTTATAGTAATTAGCAGTTATTGTAATAGCATCACTAGTTAGGTGATAGTTTGAATTATGAATTTAATAGATTTCAAGAAAGGACAAGAGAGCTTAGGGAGCCGATCCTTAGATAGTTTTTCAATTGCATTGTAATAAAGGATGCATAGAGGATTAGAAATAGGAGATCAAGTAGAACATAATAGAGTGGAGTAGAAAAACTATGTAATTTTCATTTTTATGAATGAATAGAACAGATGAAAATTGTCTTGGATCTGCTTGAGTTGTGTTAATCTTGAGTATGAATGGAGGTGTGCATTCCCTAATACAAGGTGTGCATCAATTGAATCATGGAATGATTTAGGAAGGGAGGTTCAGAGAAAAACATAGGAAACTTTAAGAGTCCAGATGCCAGGAGTGCGCAGAACCTTGAAATGACTATGTGTCGAAGAACCAAAAAGATGAGCGCCAAATGGGCGAGAAGCATTTTTTTTTTTTTTAACAAAATCCTTCGAGTTGAGCTATTCAAAATCATACCAAAGATAAAATATCAGAAGAGATAACACTTTCAAGAAGTGTTGACAAAGTACACAAGAGGAAGATTCATCAAAGGGGCAAAGGATCGAAGTTTGTGGGGAAGATAAATCTCCCAAGTCTAGGAAAGAAAGAGCACAGAAGCTCAGAAGGAAGAGCACAATAATCGTCAGATCTGAGTGCAGAGAGTCGACTATCGTAGGATCTAGAAGAGTCACGAGGAGTTGAACGGATGACAGGTATACTTCGAGAGGAAGTGTCGATCTGTCAACAGTCGTCAAATCTGTAGAAGTAGCATGAACCTTAGCGCTTTGTGTCCAAAGGAGGATTTCGGCATTCAGCATTTGGAGAAACAAGAGTGAAGTTCCTTCGAACTCACGTATTGTGAAATCTCGATGACCGTCGGATCTCACGGAGGACACATGTCAATTGGTTGAGAGACTAAGAGTTGAGGTGCATGGT
>JASDQU010013656.1:13070-27692 GCA_032191745.1 Picea mariana
TCTTTGGATCCTCTTGCCAAAAAAAAAAAAAAAATTCCCAAAAAGAAGATCGTCGGGATTTGAGCAGATCCGTGGATCAAGGGGAGAATCTGGACCATTGGATCGTCTAGAAGAAAATCCTTTCGGCATTTCGCATTCCGAGAGTTTGGAGTGGAGGTATCATTGTTCATGGGTCTAGGATTTGTGAAACATGAAAGGAACAGGCATCAGGACTTGGACCTAGTTGGAGGTCACATCACAAGTAAAGAGAAGAGGGATAATGCTTAGCTAGAGCCCTAGTTGGACTTCGGGGTTCCGGGAAGAAGAGAGGTGGGACACTCAACTTTGGAAGTCTCGATTCGTGAAAAGCACCTTTTGGGTTAGCCCCAGTACACAGCAAACGGTCGCATGAGGGGATCTACAGAGGAGCTAACCATCGATTAAGTATTTTCAGCATTTGGTGTAGAAGAGTCGAGAGTTGATCCCTCGAGAAGTCCCAAACCGTGAATCAAAAAGCACCTTGGAAAACAAGGGTGCGGTCACGGCCCTTGGTCGTGTGGAGTGGAGCTCATGCTTGGTGTTTATAAGAGTCGGTTGGGTTAAAAATAGGACCTGTGGATCTGATTTGCAGGGTTCCAGTGAGGACCCGAAAGATCTGTTCCATCTCGAAGTTAGAAGACGATCCGGTGACCGGGAGGTCGCGGACCCCAATAGGGTAGGGGGTTTGCACCAAGCATCTATGTTGCGATCTCTTCTTCTCCAGCACTTCTAAACTCATGTTGACTCAATTTCCTCAATTCTGTGATCCCCTTTGGATGTATTTCATACACAATTTCAAATGGACTTTTTCCTGTGCTCTTGTTCACTGAATTGTTGAATGCAAATTTTGCCTGTGCTAGAATTTGATCCCATTGTCGACCTTTCTTGGTGACTAAGCTTCTTAACAAGTTTCCCAGACTTCAGTTTACAACTTCAGTCTGCCCATCCATCTGAGGGTGATATGCCGAACTAAAATATAAGTTTGTCCCCAGCCTCTTCCATAGCATCCTCCAAAAGTGTCCTATGAATTTTGTGTCCCTGTCTAATACTATGCTCCTCAGAAATCCATGTAGTCTCATGACTTATTTGAAAAACAAATTGGTGATGTGTGTGGCATCGCTTATCTTCTGGCATGGTAGGAAAGGTGCCATTTTTTAGAATCTATCCACCACAAAAAATATGGAATCGCTCCCTTTCTGAGTTATGGGAAATCCCAAAACAAAGTCGATGTTGATTGCATCCCATGGCCTTTCTGGAATTGACAATGGCTAATACAAACCAGTGTTCTGTTGTCTCCCTTTTGCATACTAAAAAATTCTTCATTTTTTCACGAACTTCTTCACTTCTTCCCTCATGCTCGGCCAATAATACGAATTGCTCAACTGTGCAAACGTCTTGTCATTACCAAAATGTCCAGCTAAACTTCCACTGTGTTTTTCTTTCAGCAGGTTGTCTCTCATTAAGCACTTCGAAATACATAATTGGCTCCCTTTGAACATTAATCCATCCTGAATTAAATATTCATTCCATGGGCTTATGTATCCCAATAAAGGATTTTTGCATGCCTCGTAAGCTTCTTTGAAATCTGCATCTTCTTCATACATCTCCTTGAGGTGTTTGAACCCCAATGTCTCCACCTGGAATTCCTGTACAATCAAAATCCTTCTACTCAAAGAATCTGAGACTTTGTTAGCAGTTCCAGCTATATGCTTAGTAACGAAAGTAAATTTTTTCATAAATTCTACCCATTTTGTATGTTTTTGATTCAACTTTTCTTGCCTAGTAATAAATTGCAAAGCATGATTATCACTATACAAGACAAATTCTTTAGGAATTAAATAGTGCCTCCATTTTTTCAAAGCTTGGATCACTGCATAGAACTCCTTGTCATATGTGGAATACTTTTTCTTGGCATCATTCAGTTTCTCGCTGAAATAAGCAATCGACCTATTGTCCTAGCTCAAGACTGCTCCAATAGCAAATCCGTTTGCATCGCACTTCACCTGAAATGTTTTCCCAAAATTTGGCAAGACCAGAATTGGTTGCTCTGTGATTTTCTCCTTCAATACTTTGAAACTTTTCTCATCTTCCTCCATCCAACTGAAGGACTTGTGTTTCCTTTTCACAGTGTCTAGCATGGGTGCATATATGCCACTGAAATTTCTGATAAATTTCCTATAAAAACTTGCTAACCCATGAAAACTTCTTACCTAAAATATACTGCTCGGTGATGGCCATTCTCTAATTGCTTTCACTTTTTCTGGGTCCATCTTCAATTCATTTGAAGATATTAAGAAACCCAAGTGTATGAGCTCCTTCTTCATAAAATAACTTTTCTTTAGATTTATCAGCAATTGCTCTTGCTACAATCTTTCCATCAATGTTGTTAAATGTCTTAAGTGTTCTCCTTTTGTTTTGTTGAAGATTAGTATGTCATCCAAATATACTATGAAAAATTTGCTTATGAAGTCTTTGAACACTTCATTCATCAATCTCATGAATGTGTTGGGTGCATTTGTCAACCCAAACGGCATGACCAACCATTCAAACAATCATTCATTTGTCTTGAATGTTTTTTTCCATTCATCTCCCTCTCTTATTCGGATTTGATGATATCCACTCTTCAAGTCTATCTTTGAGAAATAGCTTGCTCCACTCAAA
Source organism: Picea mariana (assembly GCA_032191745.1). Classification (NCBI taxonomy): domain Eukaryota; kingdom Viridiplantae; phylum Streptophyta; class Pinopsida; order Pinales; family Pinaceae; genus Picea; species Picea mariana. The sequence continues at coordinate 15,750 of JASDQU010013656.1, forward strand.
CAGTCCATCAAATCGTCCATCCTCAGTAAAGGAAATCTATGTCGAATGGTTGTCTTGTTGATGACTCGATAATCTGTACACATTCTCCATCCTCCATCTTTCTTTGGGCTTAATACAACCGGTACTGCACATGGGCTTAGGATTTCCCTAACGAACCCTTTGTCCAACAATTCCTGGACTTGGATTTTTACCTCCTCATTCTCTCTAGGCATCAACTTATAGGTGGCTTTGTTTGGTAGACTAGCTCCTGGAATAAGGTCAATGTGATGGCTTATGCTCTTGATGGGTGGCAATGAGTGTGGTAACTCATCTACAACTATATCAGCAAAGTTTTCTAACAGTTCCTGGATTTCTATAGGCAAATATTCTATAGAATTATTTGTAAGGATCACTCTAGGCTTCCTCACAATAGCAAACTATATTTCTTTCTCTCCCTTGACTTATTTTAAGAGATCCTTCCCACTCATGAGAAGTATGGTTGAACTAGCTTCTACCTTTGGCTCTTTTTCTTCTATGGATAACAACATATGTGTTCTACCATTTTTTTCTAGAGTATAGGTATTATTTATACCATCGTGAATAACTTTTCGGTCATATTTCCACGACCTCCCCAATAAAATATGATAGACATCCATAGGGATTACATCACACAATATTTCATCTTTGTAACCTCCTATTTTAAATTCAACTTGGCATTGTTGACTTACCATGACTTGATGTCCTTTATGCAACCACGATACCTTGTATGGATTTGGATGTGAAGTCATCTTCATCTCCAGCTTCTCCACCATCTCTATGGATACGAGATTGTCAGTGCTTCCACTGTCTATGATCACCTTGCAAACTTTGTCTTTTGACTTGTAAGCAGTTCTGAACAGGCTTGTTCGCTGAATTGGTTCCTCTGGTTCCTTTTCTGGTTTGAGAAGAACTTTCCTCATCATGAGGTTCCTCTAGTTATACATGCTTCTCTACTTCGGCAATGTGTGCTTCTCCGCCTTCTCATTTTATGTCGGGACATTCCCATGATTTATGCCCTTCCTTTCTGCAGGTGTAGCATTTAACTACACCACCTCTGTCTCTTCCTCTTCCTCTTCCCCTGGAAAAAGAACTTCATCCACCATATTTTCCTTCTTTAGAGCTTCCTCCCTTCTCTTGGTGACTATGCTACTTATCAGCTTCCAGCTTTGACGTCTGAAACTTCTCCCTGCTGGTTCCTTTACCTCGGCTTGAATTTTCGTCCCTTCTTCGTTGGCTTTTCCTCCTAGCTATTTTTTATTCAGCTTTCAAGGCTGCTTGATAATAATCCTTGATCGTACTGACATACATCATGCTGATCTCTTCTTGAATGTCATATCTCAGCCCATTGATATATCTGGTTGTCTTCTCATCTTCATTCTCTTTCTGTCTAGCCCTAATGTTTAGTCGATAAAATTCTTCAGTGTACTCCTTCACTGATAAACCTCTTTGTTTTAGGTTCTACAATCTTCTATAAATATTAATATGGTAATCCTTTGAGATAAACTTAGATTTCAGCTTAGCTACCATTCTATCCCAGCTTTTAATTTTTTGCTTACCATTTCTTCTGCGTTCGGCTTGCAGTTCATCCCACCATAACGCTGCATCGCCTTTCAGTCTTTTCACTGCATGCTTTACCATCTTGTCTTCTTCGATATCTTCATAATCAGATTATTTATCCATGGTGCATACATAGCCTAACAATTCTTCAACTTCCAAATTTCCCTCGTACATAGGTACCTCTATGCTTTCTCTAGCGCCTATTTTTGAAACAACTTTGATCAAGCGGTCTTGTGCAGGATCCTCGACTACATTTTCACTAGCTTCTGCCTCTTCTCCACTCTCATCTGTACTAATATCACCAGCATCTAGTGCTCTTCATTTCACTGTCTCCATGGCATCCAATCGCATTCGAAGTCACCTCATTTCTTCTTCCATCTCTGCGTTTGCTCTGCATCTCCTTGACGACATGACTCCATTGTGTCACCTTCAACAGAGATCAAATTTCTTTGATATCACAAACGATACCAACTTCCCTTCTTTCTTCTTTTGTCTGTTGTATGCACACAAATTTAATTCTTAGCTTTGATACCACCTGGTGCAAACCCCCTACCTCAGTGGGGTTTGTGACCTCCCAGTCACTGGATCATCTTCTAACTCCGAGATGGAACAACTCTTTCGAGTCCTCACTGGAACCCTGCAAATCAAATCCACAGGACCTATTCTAAACCCAGCTAGCTCTTATAAACACCAAGCGCGAGCTCCACTCCACGCGACCAAGGGTCGTGACCGCACCCTTGTTTTCCAAGGCGCTTCATGATTCGCAGTTTGGGACTTCTCGAGGGACCAAATATCGACTCTTCTACACTGAACGCAAAAAATACTTAATCGATGGTTAGCCTCTGTAGATCCCTTCACGCGATCGTTCGCTATGACCTGGGGCTAACCCAAAAGGTTCTTTTCACGAATCGGGACTTCCAAAGTTGAGTGTCCCACCTCTCTGCTTCTCAGAACCCCGAAGTCCAACTAGGGATCTAGCTAAGTGCTAGTCCTCTTCTCTTTACTTGCGATGTGACCTCTGACTAGGCCCAAGTCCCGTCGCCTGTTCCTTTTACATTTCACGGATCCTAGACCTGTGAATAATGATACCTCCACTCCAAACTCCCGGTATGAGAAATGTCGAAAGGATTTTCTTTTGGATGATCCAATGGTCCAGATTCTCTCCTTGATCCACGGCTCAGATCAAATCCCCATGATATTCTTTTCAAGATTTGTTTTATTTTTTTTTGGAAAGAGAATCCAAAGACTCCCCCTCTTGTGTTTCCTAGTCCATGAAATGTCGAAACCTCCCTTGGGAAATATATGGCATAGATTTCTCTGTATTGACGGCCACGATCCCGTTGCTGGTTTTGCAAAACGTTGCTCGACTGCCATGCACCTCAACTCTTAGTCTCTCACCCAATTGATGTGTGTCCTTCGTGAGATCCAATGATCATCAGGATTTCGCAATACGTGATTTCGAAGAACTTTGCTCTTGTTTCTCCAAACGTCGAATGTCGAAATCCTCCTTTGGACACAAAGCGCTAAGGTTCATGCTACTTCCACAAATCTGACGGTTATCAGCAGATCGACACTTCCTCTCGAAGTATACCTATTGTTCGTTCAACTCCTCGAAACTCTTCCAGATCCGACGATATTCGGCTCTCTGTGCTCAGATTTGATGATTACTGTGCTCTTCCTCCTGAGCTTCTGCACTCTTTCTTTCCTAGACTTGGAAGATTTATCTGCCCCCACAAACTTCGATCCTTCACCCCTTTGACGAATCTTCCTCCTTTGGACTTCTTCAACACTTATTGAAAGTGTTAATCTCTTCTGAGATTTTATCCTTGGTAGGATTTTGAATAGCTCAACTCGAAGGATTTTCTCAAAAAAAAAAAAATTGCTTCTCGCCCACCTACCGCTTGTCTTTCTGGTTCTTCGACACGTAGTCATTTCAAGGTCCTGCATACTCCTTGCATTTGGAATCTTAAAGTTTCCTGTGTTTTTCTCTGAACCTCCCTTCCTGAATCAATCTGTGATTCAGTCGATGCACACCTTGCGTTAGGGAATGGACACCTCCATTCATACTCAAGATGAACACAACTCAAGAAGAACCAGGAAAATTTCCATCTGTTCTATTCATTCATAAAAATGAAAATTACATAGTGTTTCTACTCCACTCTATTTTGTTCTACCTGATCTCCTACTTCTACTCCTCTATGCATCCTTTATTACAATTCAATTGAAAAACTATCTAAGGACCGACTCCTTGAGCTCTCTCGTCCTTTCCTGAAATCTATTAAATTCAGAATTCAAACTATCACCTAACTAGTGTTGCTATTACAATAACTGTTAATTACTATCAGGCAGAGTCAACACTCCATGCCTGTGATCTCTTACAGTCCTGAAGACTTTACAAACAAGTTACAATTTAAAATGTCGTTTCAAAAATATCCCAACAACCAATTTATTTTTTGAATAAATGCTTGATTTGAAGTCTGCATTGTTGAGATGGCATTCTTCTCTCCTCCACGTGTGCACTGATTGTTGTGAAGGTAATTCTCCTGCATCAGAATTACTCAAGACCAATAGAATAAGAGTATATAGATAAAAGGAAAACCAACAAATAGTTCTTTTGTCAGCTTATTGGAAGGAAGTGGGATTGAGCATATGAGATTTGTGGCAGAAGCATCAAAAGAATGTGGGATCGAACGACAAGAAGGTGAAAGAATGTGAATCTAAAAGGGGATGTTGAGACCATGGAATCCCACGAATGAATATATAGAGAGCTGGTTGAAGACAAAGGAATTAGATTTTGCACAGAAAGATAAGAGAAACCTGAAGTTAACATCGCGCAAATATATGGACAAGTACGTATTCACCGACTTGCATGAAGTATTTTTTTGTGATTTCCCACACATATTGCAGGAGTGGATCAAAAGATTGAAATACAACCATCCTATGAATCATATCATACAACTAGATTCGAATACTGAATAGATCGCGTAGCTACAACGAGTTGATAATAATTTTATGCACACAGTAGATTTCTGGCTAGACAACATTGTTGTCAGATTTATCATAGAGTTTGCAGTAGACACAACAAAGTTGTACAATGAAGCTGAACAAGAATTCTTGAAGGGACCACGAGGTAGGTATATCATATCATTATATACTTCCATTAAGATATTTCTATATAATAAAGGTGTAATTACGATGGAGTTAGACAACTAAACTTCCCTGCGTGCATCGGGGAAGGGGAGAAGCACTAACAGGAAAAGGAAAAATGAAAGGAAAAGGGGATAAAGGAAAGAAGGAGGAGGCCTTGGACCCAATTATGATGGACGACGGCTAGATCAAGACGATCATGGAGACATCTAGAAATACATGTAGTGGAGTACCCTACCAATATAAGGTGAACACCAAGAAGAGAGTCATAGTCGCGAGGGAAGGCTTGGCAAGTGATGAAGAGGAGGTAGAGGATCTTCGGGTTGGGGAGCAGATTGAGGAAATCCTATGTGCGACATATGAGAGGAAGACAAGAGGTCCAAGAGAGGAACTAGAAGTCATCACTCCTATCCATATCAGTGTCAGTGTGGAACCCATAAACCCATGTGTGACTAACACACCATGAAGAACACCACCATTTAGACAATCGAATTTCGAGAGAAGGAAAAAAGCATGAAGTACATCTACACAAGGAACAACAACTGGGGGAGCCAGTTCAGGAAGAAGTAGTCAAGTATCTACACCACGCGGAGGTAGTAGTTCAGCATTCAATATGGCAGGACATGATCTAACCATCAGGTTACCAGAATTCAAAGGAGAGGCATCGGAGGACCCGAAGAAGCACCTATTTATCTGTGAAAATATTTGGGAAGAAAAACAGATCACAAATGAGGACATTAAACTTGCACAGTTAGATATCATGTTAAGAGATCGTGCACTAGATTGGTATATGATTCTAACTACAAACAGTCCTCCAGGGACAACCAAAACGATTGGAGATATCAATAAGTTGTTGGAAAATGAGTTCTAGAAGTCTAGTTCAGAGGATCAATACATGAACGAGATGATAGAGATCAGACAAAAACTAGGAGAATCTATATGGGAGATTGACCAGAGATTCAAATGACTAAAGGGAAAGATAAAATACATCATGAAATATATGCAACATAGGCATATGTTTGTTAATTCACTGTTACCACACTTGAAATATCCATTGCGACAATAGAAGTTTCAGACGCAGGTAGAAGCTCTGCAGGAAACCCTGCAACTGGAAGAGAATCAATATCATAAGACAGATCCAGCCACTGAGGAGCTGAAGGAGGATCTGAAAAACTTAACATTCTAGATAAACTAGAACAAGAACAAGGACAAAAGGGAATCTGTTTGGTGTACCACATGTAGGACAGAAGGACAACATAAGAACGCATGTCCAACATTCTCGAGGTACATGGAAATAGGAATGTCGATTCCATTACAAGTAGGAGGAATATGGTGCAAGATCTGTAAGAAACAGGGTCACGATCCATACCACTACCCAATGATGCAGAAGTACTAGATAGTACCGAAGAGCTCGTATTGCATCTTTTGCAAGTCAGTAAGCCACGATGACAAAGATTGCATAACCATGGACTTGATGAGAGAAATAACATCAGATGCATATAGGGTGCAGAAAGAAATGATGACCGGGAAATCCGCACCTCATTTTTATCAAGTACCAGCTCCATACAACATTGTGCAACAACAGTATAACATTGTGAAACAACCATACAACACTGTGCAACTGTAGTATAATACCGCGCAGCCACACTATAATATCGTGCAGTATAACTAGGCACCTCAGTATAATGTGCCATGAGGGGATCGAGATGGCTGCAAAGGTGGAGGAAGAGCAAGAGGAGGATTTGGAAGAGGTAGAGGACCAGTGGTATGTCACAATTTTCAACAACCAGGACACTATGCAAGAGAATTCCCACTTCCACTAGAGACATGTATGTATTTTCTTGCATCAGATCATGACACAGAAGAATGCCCGACACTATTAGGGAAGATCCAAGAGAAGAAAAGTCAAAACAATCAGAATGTTCAGTGGATTTCAGCAGAAGCAAGGGATGAATGAAGAAACATCAACATAGTTCATGGGGAGAAGCTAAAATAGGAAACGATGCAGTACGACAAGAGCCAACATAACAACAATGGGTGGAGAAGAATGTAAAACCAAGGAAGTAGTTTGATGCACAAAACAAAAAGGAGATATTAAAGCAAGCTAGACAATAATTCTTGAAGCCAGACATTGTGTCAACATCAACCGCACAACATAGTAAGGAAGTACCAGAGTACAATATGCCTCCATCGTTGGATCACACCAAAGGAACACAACCCATGGGAAAATTAAGTACCATTAGGGGGGTTTTGCAATCCTGTGTTAGACTACTAAATGATCCATCCTCTATTAAAGTATTACAAAATATGCTAGAAATATGTAGTGTAGAAGCAGAAGGAAATTTAGAACAGAAAACAATCAATCACCTACATACAAGGAGGAGAACAAGTAGGGAATTTAGGATGAACACCAACATTGGATATTTTAACATGGGAGATATCATACTAGATTTAGGATCTGAAGTTAATGTATTTCCCAAGAAGAAATGGAAATGTATGGGAGATCCCACATTAGGATATTCATCGGTTCAGCTGAAACTAGCAAATCAACATAAAGTTATACCAATTGGAAGACTAAAAGGAGTAACAGTAGGCTTGGATGGAGTGCGGACTAAAGTCGACTTCGAATAAATCGAGATAGTGGATGGCACAACACCTTATCTAGCATTGTTTGGCTTAGATTGGGTGTTTCATAACCAGGCCATAATCAATATGACCTTCGAGTTAGGAGAATACAGAGTCATCATGCCATTGGACCCATAAGAAGGGGAAATGTTCGTAGATCCTACTCGCATGGACCTAGAGGAAACTAACCAGTTGTACAGAACAATTGCGCAAGATGAATATTACATAAACCCAACTGAAGATGGGGTACTCAGTTGGAGAAGCATCACCTCATGTGTGTAAGACTCATATACAGGCTTAGAAAATTGGCAATAGAGGTTACATGATGTCTCCACAAGAAGATATGCAAGAATAGACTGTGCAGTAAGATGGGTAGGTACGGAGATAAGCAAACCACCCAGCTTCCATGGGGTGAATGACCTAGAAGAATTATTAACATGGTATGAAGATGAAGTGTTAGAAAATTAGAGGCTCTTAGTCCTAGATATAGCACTCAAGGCAACAGCTACGAGATGGTGGGGTGCACACAAAGAAATAGTCAAGCACTGGTACCAATGTAAGTGGTTGCTCCACATTAGGTTTGTCACAGAACAAGGAAGCAACCAACGGAATAAATATGATGGACAAGGGGCACCAATAGAACACTTGGAGAAGTGAAGAGAGCTATGTAAAATGAAACCACTAGACAAATGGCCTCACCATTTCATTCACACATTAGAGGGCATCCCAACAAACTGGTATATAGACCAAGAACTGTGTAGAGGAACTACGAGCTAGACAGTATTATAGTAGAACTTTACAGTCACCTTTTCATTTGAGCATGAGAACCCCAACATATACGCAGCACTTAAACAAATCAGAGGGGTGATATTCATTAGGGAACCAGAAGTTGAAATTATGATATAAGAACAACAACAAAACATACAGACAGTGAAAGAACTATTGTCATGCTACCATGTGCAGGAAGAAGCACCAGATGAAGATGACCCGCATGATATTCAGATTAGGAAGATGAAGGTGAGAGAGAATTGGAAGGTCCATCTCTGGAATCATAATTAATTGTTGTGCCAATCAAGGTGAATAAATTCAACATTGGGACAATTGAGAATCCCAAAATGACCATCATTGGAGACTATTGGGATGAGAAAACACTAGAAAATATAACAGAGTTATTGTGCAAGTACAACAACATGTTCCCAACAACATTCATAGAAATGAAAGGCATAGAAGGAGAGCTAGGCTAAATGAAGATACCACTCAGAGCTGAGGCAAGACCGATCAGACAACAACCATGTGGACTGAATCCCATATATAAGAAAAAATTCAAAGCCAAAATTGATAGGATGTTGGAGGTTGGAATCATAGAACTAGTAGAGGAATCAGAATGGATAAGCCCGATGGTAGTTTAGGAAAATAAACAAGGGATGATAAGAATATGTTTCGACTTGAGGGATTTGAACGATGTGTTCCTACATGACCCGTTGCCTACCCTGTTCACAGATGAAGACTTGGAAATTGTAGGAGGACAGGAATCTTATTCATTCACCAACGAATTCTCGGGATACCATCAGATCAAGATAGCACCAAAAGATAGATACAAGACCACTTTTTCCACAGAATGGGGATCCTACCAGTATACAGTCATGTCGTTTGGACTGAATAATGCACCAACAATATTGTCTAGAGTAGTCATATTTGCATTTAAAGAGTTTATCCACCGGTTTCTATAGGTATATCTAGATGATTGGACAGTCTATAGTCTATTGAAAGACCATGTAGAGGTCTTACGATTAATGTTATAAATATGCAAGCAGTGCCAAATATCGTTAAATATCAAGAAGTGCATCTTTGGAACACCTTTTGGGATACTATTGGGCCATATAGTATGCAAGCAAGGATTGCTAGTATATCCTGCCAAGATTGCAGTAATTGTTAACTTGCCACCACCAAAAATATCCCATCAATTGAGAGCAACATTGGGACACACAGGATACTACAAGAAATTTATAAAGGGGTATGCACAGATCACCGTGCCAATGGAGAAATTGCTAAGGAAAGACACAAAGTTCTAATGGAATGAGGATTGTTTGCATGGTCTGGATACCCTAAAAGAGAAGATGGTAACTGCACCAATACTAGTATCCTCGGATTGGGAAAATACATTCCACGTACATGTAGATGCATCATCCATAGCACTTGGATCCATTCTGGTGCATCTAGGAGCAAGAGAATTGGACTATCCTATAGCATTTGCTAGCAGAAAATTGTCAGAATTGGAGCAGAACTACAACACCATATAGAGGGAAGGCTTAGCTATGGTCTACATGTTTTAGAAATTTAGGCATTATTTATTGGGGAAACATTTCAATATGTTCACAGATCATTCTTCTCTCAAATGCCTCATCAACAAGCCAGTGTTGGGGGGGAGAATTATAGATGGTTATTGTTGTTTCAAGAATTTTACTTTGAAGTGATAGTCAAACCAGGAAATTTGAACGTAGGACCTGTTAGCGCTCTGTAATTTACCCAGGCTGTGATGGCAGTCACAGAGGCAACATCAAAACCACTTCGAGTCTTGGATCTATCCCTCCAAGACTCAGAGAGGGATCTCTCTGTCTGATATAAATTTTTTTGAAGAGATATTAGGCTAGATATGAAAGTATGAGGTTGGGGTTTTTGAAATATTTAGATGAGGATGTGGTTGACGAGTTTCTCAGATCACCATTGGGCTATGGGGTCCGTTTATAAGATAATGATCCAGTCAGATCTAGAGGTAAATGTATCCACAGGGCAAGATAGTAACAGGTGTTGGATCGTCTTAAGCTTGAATGTTGTCGATTGAGGAAGAAATGGGGGAGGAAAAATGAGCAAATGAGCAGTTAAGAATTCATAAACTGAGCTTTAGAAGAAAACATAAATATTACCAAAGGATCAGATGCAGAGTATTCACCAATAAATTCTGCTCTATTACTATCATTCGATAATAGGAAATTGAAAACAAATGGCATGATAACTGGAAGAAAACACTTAACACAGAAGAGGAACACCACCAACGCTGCTACACAAGAATCYTGTAAATCATTTTCTCTATTACTGTTGAGTCATTCAGAAATTACAAACAAAAACCTCCCGGGGTAGCAAGGCCCACAGTCCAGCCAAAAAAGGGAAAAACTCACATAGGTMGAACCCTTTTACATTAAAATCCTCTGAATAAATAGGATATACCTCCCCATAAGTTTCGGAAGTCATTTTTAACCGCCTCAGCCAACAATAGCCACAAAACCCACAAATTTATGGAACTGTCCACCATGAAAGACGGACCCGTTTTCTGCAAAAAAGGGGTCTGAAAAGACATMTGTTTCTCTTCAACGTTGACACCTGGGAAAAAACTGAAGGATTTTATTGGATATGGGCATGTTCTGGACAAAAACCTCCTTCGGTTTCACCAAATTCGCCTCCAGCTGGCCGTAACAGCTCCTGCAAGATCGGGACTGTAACAGAAAAACCAAAAATCTGAAAAAAGGGCCTCTAAGATGGCTTCGATTCTCCCTTCTCGTGGCACCTGTGAAAAAAATGAGAGAGGTTTTTTTCTTCAACCCGTACTGAGAAAAAACCTCTCTCAGATTTTGAAAATCTCTCTTCATTTGCCCAAAATATCCTCCGGAAAAAAACATGCCGAACAGGCAAAAAATGGGGGAAATGGAAAAAACGGTTTTGTTTTCGGGAAGGCAGTATTCCGGACCCCCCCTGAGGTGGTAAGTGATTTTTTTTTTTGGGGGGGGTTGTCCGCTGGAATAGGGAGGAAACACGTGGATGGGGGGTGGTATTGGAAACTACCTCATTCCGGACCCCCCCTCCCCCTCTCTCATTAAAGTCCGGATGGTGAGGGGGGGTCCGGAATTTTTAAGGACCGTTTGATTTAAAAGTTTAATGTGATGAGTGTACGGGAGTTGGGATGTGAGGTATGAAGGAGTTCGTGGAGCTTTGGGTGGGGTAGACTTAGGATAGCGTAGGTTTTTTTAAGTTTTTTTATTTTTTATTTTTTATTATATGCTTTATATTATATATTTTTTTATGTTTTCTATATAATTTGTTTTATTACTTTTTGTTATTTTATTTTATTTATTTATTGTTTGTTTTAAATTGTTTTTAATATTTTTAATTCGTTTTATTTAATCTTTCACATATGTATTTTTATATTGTTTTTTAATTGTTTTGTATTATATTTTTTATTATATTATTTGTTTTGTTTAAGTATTAATCAATAAAAAACTAACCTAGTTACTAAACTAAATTAGCTATTAATTTATTAATTATTAACTAGTTTAGTCTAGTTTAACTATACTAACTTTATTGCTAATCGTTGTTAAACTATTATTCTTTTTACCCTAAGCTTGGTTTATGCATCGATGGGTGGCGGGAAAATGGAGGATGATGTCATGAGGTGACGGGGAGAGTCAGGAAATGACGAATGGTAAGTGGGAAGGATGGTAAGCGGTAATTGGTCTGGAGCGGAGGAGGTCCAATGCGATGGATGGGTGACACATTGGGATAGGGCCCGCCAGGAAAACTGCTTCATTCCGGACCCCCCCCCCC
>JASDQU010013656.1:33625-46383 GCA_032191745.1 Picea mariana
CTGGCAAACCGAGACACAGTCTCGCAGCATCGTGGTCTCAGCTTGGGGGTGGCTAGTTGTAAATCCTATCGAAATAGCTGAGCCTATGGTTGGGTGGAAACGAGAACCCCTCTCGGCAGTTGCACTTACTTCTGGTGTTATTTCTGATAAGTGTTTTACATCTTGCACCTTGAAATTCATATGCTGACATATATGCCCATAAACTGTGAAATTGTGAATGATTACAGTATAAGACTGTCTGTGCAGTGTTTTGATAAGAAATGGTAGATATATGATTGTAACATAAGAACCACACATGGCTTATGTTGATAGATAAATTTATTTATGCGGAAGTTGAACCAAGTTAGTCTTCCAACCCGTTCTCAGGAAATTGTTTCCCCTTATCTGTCTCCAGGAATGCCCCGGAATAGATCTCTCCACAAAGATACCCTTCTTGGAAAAGTTACCAAGAACCTGGAAAAAGGACTTGAATGCGCAAGCCTTAGCAACCCTGTACGAGGAAGAATTATCATCTTGAAATCTGATGCAGGAGCATCTCAAGTGAGCCAGCGCGAAAGCAAAAGAAAGCTGGACAAGCGCCAGCGCAAATTTTGAAATTACCTTGAAGTTGATGCGCAATCTTAAATAAGATAATTAAGAAGGAGCGCACTTGTATAATATAAATGGACCTTGAGTGATTTGCTCTCGTCCTTAATAGGTAGAAGGCATTTATAGTAGTTAATGCAGGTAGATATAATTTAATTCTAGATTAGATAGTTTCTAGAGCGCAAGAGGGAAACGGGATACAAACACCCTCATTTTGTATTGTAACATAATTGGGAAGAAGAGCATAGAAGAGAAGTAGAGAGTTGTGTAAGAACACCCATGTATAGATATTTGGATTAATAAAAAGAGGTTGATTCAAATTCATGGTTTCGTGTTTGTTCTTTGTGTGTTGATGTTGAATGATATGCTCAAGAATGTTTTCTTCTTGTTATACCTTTGCTTTATATGTTGTGTATATGATTTCATGTTTTGAGTTTGAAGTCTGAAAGGAAGTAGGAATGAGTTTCAATTGTTTCTCTATCTGAATGCGGGTTCCTGCAAGGAGTGTAGTCGAATTGTCTGCAAGGAGTGCATTGACAAAGAGTTGAGATAGGGATAGCTTTTGTTCTCATTCACACAAAAGGTGTAGTTGGGCACAGGAGCCGTGCAAGGAGTGCGTAGGCCAAGCGAAGTCTCAAGGTTGTGGACCTGAGTGAAGCATTGAAAGACTGCTACTGCAGGTGTGCGCAGGGTCGAAGGAAATTCAGCACTTGGAAGTGTCTGAAGGACGCCGCAAGGGGTGCGCGTAAGAGTCTTCTCTAAGACTCGGAGTTATAAGGAAGCTCATGAAGGAGAAAACCTTATAATCGTTGAAAGGGTTGCACAGAAGTTATACCTGGAAGAACTAAGAAGGCGCCATAAGTTTGCGCCGCAAGTGGACAAGTTGGCGGAGGAACACTTAGCCATTCACAGAAAATCCTCAAGGAGGAATGGACGGTCGGAATCCTCTGAACAAGATTTGCGAAATCCCGTGAGCCATCAGATCTCATGGAGGAGCAAGGGAGATACGACGAGTATTCCCGAGAGGTTCTAAGCTCAGGAGGAGTAGGACCGAAGATCCAAGCCACGAAGGTCGTTGGATTCACAAGAGAATCCTTATATCAGGGTTTTGTGGGTGGAAATCCCGTATACACTTCAACGGGAATCGCGATATCCCGAAATGCGATATCCCGAAAGCCAAGAGGATTTGTGTGGGCCACGGGGAAGTCAGTGAGTGGACACGTGGCACACTATTTCAGAGTTTCACGAAGTGAAGTTCCAAAAACATTGCATTTGGATTCATGATATTGCAAAGTCTGAAATGCCGATGGAGTAAAGGGACGTAGAAAAGTCAACCGTACGAGTGTATCGGAATTTCCGCATATCGGGATTCGGGAGTCGGAGAGACAAGTTTCTTGACATCGCGATCACCGAAATTGCGATAAGGAAAAACCCCAAAAAGTAAAGAGAAGGGTCAGCGCCGACTGTTTTGGGTTTTCGGGGATTCAAGAGACCAACGCCCGACCTACGGATTCATGAAGTTGTGAAGTCTGATCTCCTGAGTGTAAAGAGGGGATCTCGTGAGAGTTTTCTATGGGTGAAGATTTCCCGATAGAGAAATAGAAGAACCGTTTTAGATTTCTTCGGGCCAGTGGAAAAGGAAAGATCCTGTGCTGACATGGACCTTCCAACCTGCGGGTTGAGAGGGAGCGTGCATCGGTGTCAGTTTGGTATTAGAGCGCAGAAAGGTTCTTTTCTTTCTGTAGCAGAGAAGAAAGAAAATTCACCATGCTGCCAAGGAGAAGGGACAGGCAAACACCTGATCCACCAGAGGAGAGGGGAATGCCATGAAGAAGAGGCAGGCAGATGACAGATCCAGCCATGGAGAGAGAGATGCATGATATACGATCTAGACTCGAAGACATGGAGACAACACAAAGGTGTACAGTTAGTGCTGGGTATCTTAGTGATTCCGAAAGTGAGATTGAGGCTGAACGTGAAGAAGAAGTTGCAGCTGAAGATGCAGAAAACAAACGTTTGATTAAAGCTATTGCAAGGATGGGTGCAAGAGAGAATATGGACATTATAGTTTATGAGGGAAACTTGGATGCAGAGGAGCTTCTAGACTGGATTAGAGCTCTGGACACATACTTTGACTATGAAGACATTGAAGAGGACAAGAAAGTCAAGCATGCTGTCACAAGATTGAAGGGACATGTAGCATTATGGTGGGATGAACTACAAGCTGACAGACACTGCAAAGGAAAGCAAAAGATCAAGAGCTGGGATAGAATGATTGCGAAGATGAAGGAAAAAATCATCCCCAGGGATTACCAGATTACTCTGTTCAAGAGGATGCAGAACCTTAGACAGAAGCTGATGACAATAAAAGAATACACTGAGGAATTCTACAGGCTGAATATCAGGGCAGGTCATCGGGAAAGCGATGATGAAAAAGTTGCTAGATATCTGAATGGTCTGAGATATGACATTCAGAATGAGATGAGCATGGTAACCATCCGAATGGTGGAAGATGCTTATCAAATGGCTCTGAAAGTGGAAGAGAAGCTGAGCCGAAAGCAGGGTCAGAGAGGCCGAGGCAGAAGTCATCCCAGAGGAAAATCAGTTGCCCAGGATAAATATCAGAAGCCTAAGGAAGACTGGAGGAAACCTCAGACTCGAACTGAGAGAGGTGGAAGTTCACAGTGAGGGAAATATTTTGAATAGCGAGGGTAGCATACTGAGCAGAGAGGAGATTATGCTGACAATAATACTTTTCCTCGTACTAGAGGTAGAGGAAGAGGAAGAGGTGGAGTCATAACATGCTTCACATGTGGAAAGAATGGGCACAAGTCTTACGAGTGTCCAGATAAAAATACAGAGAGTGGAGAAGCTCACATCACCAAAGCACAAAGGCGGGATGTTGAGGCAGAAGACGCTGAAGGCGGAAGATCATTGATGATGCAAAAATCTCTTTTGACACCAAAGAAGGAGGTGGAGAGTTCAGTCCAAAGGACCAGACTTTTCTGGACTGCTTGCAAGACCAAGGACAGGGTATGAAAGGTCATTGTAGACAGTGGTAGCACGGATAATCTCATTTCTACAAAGATGGTAGAAAAGCTGGAGCTGGAGACGATTGATCATCCAAGCCTGTACAGAATTTTGTGGCTACAAAAAGGACATCAGGTAACTGTCACTAAACAATGTTTAGTTGAATTCAAGATAGGAGGATATAATGATAAGATATTGTGTGATGTTATTCCTATGGATGTTTATCATCTATTGCTGGGTATACCATGGCAATATGATAGGAATGTGATTCATGATGGGAGAATGAACACATACACCCTAGAGAAGAATGGGAGGACACACATGTTGCTTCCAATTAAGGATAAGAAGGTGAAAATGGAAGTAAGCAACACAGTACTTCTCATGAGTGGGAAGGAAATTCTTACAGAGTTTAATAAGAAGGAGGATCCATAGTTCATAGTGGTCAGGAAACCAAAGGTTGTTTTGACAAGCACAAGAGTGGATGATTTACCAGAAGAGATTCAGGAACTGCTGGAAGAGTTTGTTGATATAGTAGTGGACGAATTACCTCGTTCGTTGCCACCAATCAGAAGTGTGAGTCATCATATTGATCTCATACCAGGAGCCAGTTTGCCAAATAAATCTGCATAGAGATTAACACCGCAAGAGAATGAAGAGGTCAAAAGACAAGTCCAGGAGTTGTTGGACAAAGGTTTGGTCAGGGAAAGCTTGAGTCTGTGTGTTGTTCCAACAGTACTTAGCCCGAAGAAAGACAGAGGTTGGAGGATGTGTACTGACTCGAGGGTGATTAACAAGATAACCATCAGGTGTATATTCCCATTGCCAAGGATGGATGATCTGATGGATTTCTTGAGTGGAGAAAAATTCTTTTCAAAAATTGATTTGAAAAGCGGATATCACCAGATTCGCATGAAGGAAGGTGATGAGTGGAAGACAACATTCAAAACAAATGAAGGGTTGTATGAATGGCTTGTTATGCCATTTGGCTTAACAAATGCACTGAGTACCTTCATGAGGTTGACGAGCAAAGTCCTGAGGGAGTTCATCAGGAAATTTGTCATTGTGTATTTGGATGACATACTGGTTTTCAGTAAAACAGTGGCAGAGCATTTGAAGCATTTGGCTACAGTGATGCAGAGATTATAGTAGGAGAAGTTGTTGATAAACATGAAGAAGTCCTCATTCATGAAGACAGAGATCATTTACTTGAGATTTGTTATTTCTGCAGATGAGTTGAGGATGGATCCAGATAAGGTGGAGGTAATCAAGAATTGGCCATCACCAAAAAATATCTTTGAGGTGAGAAGTTTTCATGGATTGGCTAGTTTCTAAAGAAAGTTCATCAGGAATTTCAGTGGGATTAGTGCATCAATGATGGATATAGTGAAGAAAAGACACAAGTATTTTCACTGGACAGAAGAGGCTGAGAAAAGTTTTAATCTGTTGAAGAGGAAGATTACGAAACAACCAGTTCTGGTGTTGCTGGATTTTTGAAAGACATTTCAAGTGAAATGTGATGCAAGTGGATTTGCAATAGGGGCAGTCTTGAGTCAAGAAGACAGGCCAATAGCATACTTCAACGAGAAGTTGAATGAATCGAAAGTGAAATGCTCCACTTATGATAAGGAGTTCTATGCTATTATACATGCATTGAAGAAATGRAGGCATTACTTGATCCCGAAAGAGTTTGTCTTATACAGTGACAATCATGCACTACAGTTTGTTACTCAGCAAGAGAAGTTGAATCAGAGACATGCCAAATGGGTGGAATACATGAAAAAATTCACATTTTGATTAAACATATTTCTGGTACTGCTAWCAAAGTTGTTGATGCTTTGAGCAAGAAGTGTTTGCTATTGCAGGAGTTCAAAGTCAAAACGTTGGGTTTTAATGATCTCAGGGACATGTACGCAGATGATCAGGATTTTAAAGAGGCATATGAAGCTACTGAGAATCCAATTCTCAGGGATAGAAGCCAATGGATAGAATACATGATTCAGGAAGGATTATTGTTTAAGGGTAATCAACTGTGTATTCCGAAATGCTCCATGAGGGAGAATCTGCTAAAGGAGAAACAAAGTGGGGGATTGGCAGGACATTTTGGTCACGACAAGACGTTTGTAAGGTTGAATGAGTCATATTTTTGGCCGAGAATGAGAGCATATGTCAAGAGGATAGATGCATAATTTTCCATCATTCGAAGGGAAGGAGACAGAATGCAGGATTTTATCAACCATTTCCCATACCAGAAAGGTCGTGGGATGCAATCAGCATGGATTTCATATTGGGGTTGCCAAGAACACAAAGAGGTTCTGATTCCATCTTTGTGGTGGTGGATAGGTTTTCCAAGATGGCACACTTCATTCCATGTCAGAAAACCAGTGATGCAACTCACATTGCGAATCTGTTTTTCAAAGAAGTCGTGCGACTTCATGGCTTACCAAGAAGTATAGTTTCGGATCGAGACACTAAGTTCATAGGGCACTTTTGGAGGACCTTATGGAAAAAGATGAGAACTAACTTGTTGTTTATTTTAGTGTATCATCCTCAGACGGATGGACAAACATAAGTGGTAAACAGTAGTCTGGGAGACTTACTGAGAATCTTGGTGACAGAACACCACGGCCAGTGGGACCATATATTACCACAGGTAGAGTTTTCTTATAATGACTCAGTTAACAGGAGCACAAGGCAGAGTCCATTTTATATTGTCTATGGCATGCAGCCGAGAGGAATTTCTGAACTAAGAGATTCATAATAGACTGCGACTAGGAGCACTAGTGCATAAAATTTCATAGAGGCGATGAAACAACTTCACAGCTAGGTGAAGGAGTGATTGTAGAATTCAAGCCAGGAATATAAGCGTAGAGCAGATCAACACAAGAGGCAACTTCAATTTGAGGTTGGTGATTTGATTTTGGCACATTTGAGGAAGGAAAGGTTCCCAAGAGGAACATATAATAAATTGAATATGAAGAAAATCGGACCATGTAGGGTCTTGAAGAGATTTGGGGCGAATGCTTACGAGATTGAATTACCCGATGGGATCGAAATTTCTCCGATATTCAATATCTCAGATTTGTACCCATATAAGGCTAAGGAAGTAGGGACAGAACATGAGTAGCCAGTGATCCAGTGGACAAAGAAAATGCCAGTTGCAGATAAACCGTAGATGGAGCACATACTGGATAGAAGAATTGGTAAAAAGATCAGAAGGAAAGACTAGTTTGAATATTTGGTCAAATGGAAGGGCCATCCAGTTGAAGATGCAAGCTGGGAGAGTGAAGCAGAAATATAGAGGCATGGACAAACCGTGCATGAGCTCATGGATAGGCGCCCATGAAAATTCAAGCAAGGGAGTATGATGCATGAGCATCTCAAGCGAGCCAGCGCGAAAGCAAAAGAAAGTTGGACAAGCACCAGCGCAAATTTTGAAATTACCTTGAAGTTGATGCGCAATCTTAAATAAGATAATTAAGAAGGAGCCCACTTGTATAATGTAAATGGACCTTGAGCGATTTGCTCTTGTCCTTAGTAGGTAGAAGGCATTTATAGTAGTTAATGTAGGTAGATAGAATTTAATTCTAGATTAGACAGTTTCTAGAGCGCAAGAGGGAAACGGGATACAGACACCCTCATTGTCTATTGTAACATAATTGGGAAGAAGAGCATAGAAGAGAAGTAGAGAACTGTGTAAGAACACCCATGTACAGATATTTGGATTAATAAAAAGAGGTTGATTCAAATTCATGGTTTCGTGTTTGTTCTCTGTGTGTTGATGTTGAATGATATGCTCAAGAATGTTTGCTTCCTATTATACCTTTGCTTTATATGTTGTGTATATGATTTCGTGTTTTGAGTTTGAATTCTGAAAGGAAGCAGGAATGAGTTTCAATTGTTTCTCTATCTAAATGCGGGTTCCTGCAAGGAGTGCAGTCGAATTGTCCGCAAGGAGTGCGTTGACAAAGAGTTGAGATAGGGATAGCTTTTGTTCTCATTCACACAAAAGGTGCAGTTGGGCACAGGAGTCGTGCAAGGAGTGCACAGGCCAAGCGAAGTCTCGAGGTTGTGGACCTGAGTAAAGAATTGATAGACTGTTGCTGCAGGTGTGCACAGGGTCGAAGGAAATTCAACACTTGGAAGTGTCTGAAGAATGCCGCAAGGGGTGCGCGCAAGAGTCTTCTCTAAGACTCGGAGTTATAAGGAAGCTCAGGAAGGAGAAAACCTTATAATCACTGAAAGAGTTGCACAGAAGTTATACCTGGAAGAACTAAGAAGGCGTCATAAGTTTGCGCCGTAGGTGGACAAGTTGGTGGAGGAACACTTAGCCATTCAGAGAAAATCGTCAAGGAGGAACGGATGGTCGGAATCCTCTGAACAGGATTCGGGAAATCCCATGAGCCATCAGATCTCATGGAGGAGCAAGGGAGATACGACGAGTATTCCCGAGAGGTTCTAAGCTCAGAAGGAGTAGGACCGAAGATCCAATCCACGAAGGCCGTTGGATTCGCAAGAGAATCCCTATATCGGGGTTTCGTGGGTGGAAATCCCGTATACACTTCAACGGGAATCATGATATCCTGAAACACGATATCTCGAAAGCCAAGAGGATTTGTGTGGGCCATGGGGAAGTCAGTGAGTGGACAGGTGGCACACTATTTCGGAGTTTCGTGAAGTGAAGTTCTGAAAACATTGCATTTGGATTCACGATATTGTGAAGTCCGAAATGCTGATGGAGTAAAGGGACATAGAAAAGTCAACCTCACGAGTGTATCAAAATTTTGGCATATCAGGATTCGGGAGTCGGAGGGACAAGTTTCTCGACATCGCGATCGTCGAAATCGTGATAAGGAAAAACCCTGAAAAGCAAAGAGAAGGGTTAGCGTCGACTGTTTCGAGTTTTCGGGGATTCAAGAGACCAACGCCTGAACTACGGATTCATGAAGTTGTGAAGTCCAATCTCCCGAGTGTAAAGAGAGGATCTCATGAGAGTTTGTTGTGGGTGAATATTTCCCAATAGGGAAATAGAAGAACCGTTTTAGAGTTCTTCGGGCCAGTGTAAAAGGAAAGATCTTGTGCTGACGTGGACCTTCCGACCTGCAGGTTGAGAGGGAGCGTGCGTCGGTGTCAAAATCCTGAAGTAGCAGCGTAGGGATAAGTATCGATCAACAGACGATATCCCATCAGAAGGCCTCCGGTCATTCATGACCATTAGAATGGAGGAAGAAACAAGGGCATTGCATGCCTTACCCCTTTTCTTTTATCTTTGTGAGAAGTGAGGAAATTGGGACCGTAGATCCCCAAGGACTGTGGGAGTATCTGGACCATTGGTTTTTCCATGTCCAGAGAGTAGTGGGAGAGTGCACGACATAGGACAGGTCTGAGCCATCGAATCTTAGCTAGAAAACCTGATAGTCATTGGATCTGTTAGGAGATGTAGGAGGGTTAAGCCCTCGTGAACAGGGGCGAAGGTCCCGAAAGAGGAGTCGGTACATGGTGTGGGACAGATATGAGTCGTCGAATCTTGTATAGAAAACCCGATATCCATTGGATCTACTAGGAGATGCATGAGGGTTAAGCCCTCGTGAACAAGGGTGAAAGTCCCGAGAGAGGAGTCAGTATCGGTGATTCACAGTTCAAGATTTCGGGAGTTTTGATGACAAGAGATCGGGACACTCCATGGTGAAAATCTTGATATAGACCTAGACCGTCCATTCGTGAAGGACACGTGGTAGAGATTGAGAGTCCATCGGTATTTCGGATACCGGGGATTCGAGTGGACAAAGGATTTGCGTCACTGGGGGTTGCAAGTCGCGAAATCGCGAAACAACAAGGACCGTCCATCTGAGGGAGGATATGTGGCAGTAATCCAGGATCTCGGGAGAATCCCAAAAGAAAGATCCCATAGGGATTTCGCAAATTGATAACTCGGGAGTTCTGTTGACAAGAGGTTGGACTCTCATGATTGATAAGTCCCAAAACTTCGACTGGTGAAGTCCCAAAATATTAGCATATGTTTAAATCTCAATTAACGGACAAGATCCTCTCGGAGGATCCAAGGTCCGTAACAACAATTGGAGGTGGGGAAGGAATGTGGATGATAGTTCCTCGACCCCTCTCTGCCTTTGCAAGCAATGCATGAACATGATCCCTTCGGAGGATCCCAGGGTCTGTAATGACCGTTAGATTTGAGGAAGAGACACAGGCATTAATTCCACGACCCATTTTTCCCTTGCAAGAGATGAAGGAATCGGGACCATAGACCCCATGGTCCATGGAAGTACCTGGACCATCCATCTATAGAGCACACGTGGCTATTGGTAAGTGCTTCGATGTTTCAGCACCCAAGAAACAAAAGGGCAAGAGCCCTTGTCTTTGCGAGTCGCGAAATCCTGATCACCGAAACCCCAAAATAGCGTGAGGTGTGAATAAGTTTGAGAAAGGTGGGATTTAATCATGACCGTTGATCATCCTGAAAAGATCATAATGGTTGATTGTGGGTGAAGGTCGCAGTCGTCTATCAGAGGGACATGTGGCTGTCGATCGACATTTTGGTGTTTCGGCACCTGGAAAACCAAAGGGCAAGAACCCTTGTCTTCGCGAGTCACGAAATCTCGATTACCAAAACCCTAAAATGGTGAAAGGTGTGAATGAGGTTAAGGAAAGTCGATATTTGATTGTGACCGTTGATCATCTCAAAAAGATCACAACCGTTAATGTTGGCTGAAGCTCACCACCATCCATCGAAGGGACACATGGTTTCCAATCGACGTTTCGACATTTTGACATCCAGGAAACCAGAGGGCTAGAAAACCTTGCCCCCGCGATTCGCGAAATCCCGATGCCCAAAATCCCGATACGCGTTGTAGTGGAGAGGAGAAGTACATAAAGAATATGGACCGTCCATCAGAGGAGACGCGTGGTGAGCGGCCAGAGTTTTGGGAGAAGTCCCGAAATCCCATGGACCGTTGGATCCACACTCTTAAGAGCCGTCGATCTCTTACACGAATTTCCATAACGGGATTCAGAGATTTAAATGACCAAAAGTCATGCATCGTGATTTCTCGAATCATGAAAGGCCGGTAAGGGCTTTGCCGGTTTAAGCGCGTGGTCACGAAACATGGTCATGAGGACAAGACCCAAACAGGAAACTTGTACCCACCAGCCCTTTCGGGGTTCGGCGCTTCACTGTGTCGGGGTTTGCAGAGTCGAAAGAATCGATGCTCTGGTAGCGCTGAGTCGCGAAGGGTGAAAGGATGCCATATTTGTTTGACCTGTGGTCATGACCCACGATCCTATGGGAATAGACGAGGGAAGAGCTAGCTTATGCTAGACCTCCATAGACATTTCAGGGGTCTGATCATTGGGAAATCGACAAAAAATTCGATTTCCATAGTGGGTATGTGACAACTAGTGACTAATGATTTTGATATTGCTCAATGCAGGGGGATTTGTTCAACGACCAAGACACAGAAGAAGATATAAAAGTCAGGTTCACACAAGGTTTTGATGGCATGGTGGCGCGATGAAGAATCTTGGGGAAATCGCCATGTGTCTTTCTGGAGGACATGGTAAATAAATGAAATTAGAAACTTGTGAATTAGTTTTTACTTGTTGATTACTTGTAATGTAAAATATATTTTTTATTCATTTAAAATGTAAAATAATGTGTGTCTTTTCCACATTCGCAGGAGAGTA
Source organism: Picea mariana (assembly GCA_032191745.1). Taxonomy (NCBI): domain Eukaryota; kingdom Viridiplantae; phylum Streptophyta; class Pinopsida; order Pinales; family Pinaceae; genus Picea; species Picea mariana. Next base: position 44,939 of record JASDQU010013656.1, read on the forward strand.
ACAATGCTACCAATGCTCCTGATGTACCCGTTGAACCACATACCGACCCCCATATTGATTCAAGCGTTTTTGTCAAAGGACCATTACATAGTGGTATGCACGCATTTTTAATTTTTTTCCATTTTTCAATGAGTATTAATATTTAGGGTATATTTTGTACTAAATACTTATATTGTTTCATATGGAAAAGCATGTAGATGTCGATCGAGAGCGGAGATTAACAAGCACAGAAACAAAAATGCGGCCACCAGCTAATGTTTCTACTACACCGACTAATCCAGGTATAAAACATTGTAATTAAATCTGTATTAATTAAATTTCCCTAGGAATAGTGAATAACAATATCACTTGAATTTTTTGTTGTTGTTGTAGTAGTGGCTGCCCATGCGCATCCTCAACCTCCACGTCTAAATACTAGAAGTTCATCATGGCGTGAAGTGTTGAGTACTGATGATGCAACACTTCAAGAAGGCCCAATAACTGTGGGGGATCAGTTAAATGATGATGATGACAAATTAATTTGTGCTTTCATGGATACCAGGAAGAAGAAGAAAAAGAAGAAGAAAAACAAATGATTAGACATTTTATCATTAATATAAATCCAATATATTTCTAGTCCAATGTAATGTGTTTTGTTTTCCTAAATGTCGTGAATGTTAATTGATTTCATGTTTTTTGTTTTAGCACATGGCGATGAGTGTTTTATGCTTACATTTAATGTTACTGTCATTTCTAATTATAGTTGTAAAATCTAGATAGATTGGGTATGGGGAAATGAGAGTGATGTGAGAGGGGGGGAGGGGCCAAAAGAGCTTCCAACTTCACGTGGTTGGTCTTGTTCAGTAGAGAATAATTTATTCTTGAAACAAAGAGAAGCTCATTCAGGTATTCGTCTTTAGTCATTAATTTGTAGAGGTTGTTACATCTTTAATTACTATTCTGAAATATAATTAAGTCATGTGATGAATCGCAGGATGGAGAGGAGCAACATTGGAGGCACCCCATCACTCAAAGGTATGGATCTTTTTAAGGACTGGTTTAAGGTGATATAATTACATATATGTTAGTCAATCTTAATATTAAATAATAATAATATAGGAAATGTGTTAAGAAAGTTAAATATTTTATGTTTTTTATATTTTTTAGAGATTATTTTTGTTGAAATTATAATTTTGAATTGATGAAATTGTTGTTTTTAATGTAAAAATAGTTTAAATGTCTTGAAATACATATTTTTTCACTGGATTGTGTACAATTAACATATAATATCTGCAAATGAATCAATCTAAAATTATTAGTCCATCCATAACAAGTTTATAATACTAGATTAGTTTACAATTTGACAAACTCAACCCTTTTCTACATAAATTCTTCTCCAAATCTATTAGGAATTGAGTTTTGGCCCAAATTTCAATATGACCCAAATCATTGAAATTTGAAAAAAA